>SMLS01073321.1:0-20949 GCA_004785975.1 Popillia japonica | reverse complement strand
GGGTGGGTACCAGAAGGTCACGGTAACTCGACGTGTAAACCACGCTAGAGGCGAAAACCTTCTGGTAGGTGAGGGGCGTCAGAAGGTCACGGTAACTCGACGTGTCGACCACGCTAGAGGCGAAAACCTTCTGACAAGGAAAGACCGATTTGCAGGGGTATATATACAACTGTGCAGCGATGCGGATCAGTGAACACTGGCCGTTGAAGTGGAAAGGACCGGTTTCCAAATGCTAGAGAGTTGGTAACCATCGTCGCGATTGAGATTCTGAGGATGTTTTTTGATCTCGATCGCTTCCCTTATCTTTCGAGGAAAATAGTGTTGCGACTTACTTACGACAAATGTCTGATCAAAACAAATTTTGTGAGCCGTGTCGAGGAAATGTTCAGCTAAGGCTGAATGCGCTGAAGACCGCGTCTTAACGTATTGTTGATGCTCTTTGATCCTGGTTTCAATTGAGCGTCCGGTTTCGCCAATGTATACTGAACCACAATCACAGGGAATTTTGTAGATGCCTTTACAGGAGAGAGCATGACGGGCGTCCTTGGCTGAGAGAAGAATTTGCGAGATTTTGTTAAGGGGTTTGAAAGTGGTTTTGATGTTTTCCTTACGAAGAATTCTGCCGATATGATCAGTAACGCCGTGAATATAGGGGAGAACGGTGGTAATTTGATGACTGGTGGTTTCTGGTGTCTGTTTAGGAATTCGTGGATGACAGTGCCTGTTTATGACTTTTTGTATGTTGCTGGAGCTATATCCATTCTGAAGAAGAGTTGTTTTGACGTGTTTCAACTCTTGGTTGATATTATCGGGTTGGAAAATTAAAAATGCTCGATGAACAAGGTAGCTGATCACTGATTGTTTTTGTGCTGGACGATGATGTGATTTGGCGTGAAGATAGCGATCCGTATGCGTGGGTTTCCTACACACAGAGTGTCCTAAGTGACCATCTTGCAAACGAGTAACCAATACATCCAAAAAGGGTAGGGAACCGTTTGTTTCAATCTCCATTGTGAATTTGATGTCAGAGTGTTGACTGTTAAGAAAATCCAAGAAGGTTGGAAGGGTGTCTTTGCCATGAGGGCAGACGATGAAAGTGTCGTCAACATACCTTAACCAGGTTTTCGGTTCCAGATCAGGTTTTCGCCTCTAGCGTGGTTGACACGTCGAGTTACCGTGACCTTCTGACGCCCCTCACCTACCAGAAGGTTTTCGCCTCTAGCGTGGTTTACACGTCGAGTTTCAGTGACCTTCTGGTACCCACTCAGTTAACCTCTTTTGCTCCTGAAGAAGCCGCTTACATTAGTGGCGAAACGTCAAGTTTATTGTATATCTTGTGCATTTTATTTTTATTTTGTACTGTATATATTTTACTAATCATGACACGGTCAACACCCGGAAACCCTCATTATATAATAATATTAATATTTGACATTCCGCAAACGGTAGAACAATGTTAATCAAATTACGTCTCTTAGTTGGTATTTCTTCCTTTGTCTTGTACACCGACGGACTTTAGTTATGTCCAGTATCTAGTGGTACAGCCTGCGCTCCTGTCACCATGTCCGTTTTATCTTAAAGCGAATAGTGACAGGAGCGCAGGCTGTACCGCTAGATACCGGACATAACCAAAGTCCGTAATGGTACACCTTCCGTCAATGTCGTCGTCTATAGCGGAGTGTTTATGAAAACTACTCACCAACACTCACCAACACTACACTACACCACCAAAATAGTTAAATTTTGTGTATTAAGGAACCAGCTTTAAAAATGTTGGGAGAATAGAGAAAAATAGAGTTACCTTGCAAATTTACTATACATACAGGGTGTAACAAAATAAGAGTAAAACATTGCAGGGGGTGATTCCTCATCGAAAAAGAGATAGGGTCTTTCATATGAAGAAACTTCATTGGAGCATCCCTTGTTAAGATACATCCCCTTAAAGGGGGTATATAAAATTTGTTTTACAATTTTCTCACAAACACTAAAAATGTAATCTATTTGGTTTACCCCATGGTTGTAATGGGTGGAAAACGCAACAACGACACACAATTATTAATTCAATTTCAAAAATTTACAAACTGACAGGGATGCTCCAATGAAGTTTCTTTATATGAAAGACCCTATCTCTTTTTCGATGAGGAATCACGCCCTGAAATGTTTTACACTTATTTTGTTACACCCTGTATATAGATTAAAAAAAAATTAATTATTGGGATATAGACATTAATGTTTAGATGGCGATTTTTAAAACGTTTAGCAATAACTATTTACCATTGTAATAAATTGGTAAGAAGATAATAACAATATTTGGTTTCATTATATTATTTATTTAAAGGGACATGCTTACTTAGAGACAACAATAAAATAATAGTTAAAGAAACACAAAAATTATTTATTAATTTATAAAATATTTAAAAAAGTTAATGTAATCGAATAATAATGATGAATAATGATCCATATATCTGCATGGTAGTGCCTAATTGTAAGTGTAATAAATTTTGTAACCCCAATAGTCTTTCTAATTTAGTGTGTAGCTGCAGTTTTCTAAGAAATGTCCGCGTTTATTATTAATTGTTCTTTATATATACTAAATATAATAAGCAATAAAAACGATGCTTTTCACCGTTGCATTTAAATTTTGTGTATTAACAGTATTTTAAAATGACATCTGCAAATAAGAGTAACCTATGTATGATAACCTTTTATATACATATTTATATACAGGTACCGGCGCGCTCCTATTTTCACCCGATATTGCACGAACCAAGTGCGGCAAGTAATTGGGAGATACGCGCGTACAATGTGCGGGTGTTTCTTTATCAGCCACTTCATCATCATATGCATCGTTGGACGGATATTTAACGTTTGCAAGTATGATAAATAATGTATTATAGTTAGTTACAGTTATTTACGTGTATAGATACTGCAGACTGCTCACAGTATATCGCGACAGTCACCCAGTAACTTCACGAGCTCGTGCAATATCGGAAATCGGGTGACCATAGAAGCCTGCCGGAACCGGTATATCGGTATATGTATACATTTTCAACACATACATAATTGCAATTCTCGTACCTAATCCACACAATTGTCCGGTGTTTTTTTAAATACTAATACCCCAATAAATCTCCTGCCTACAGAAACCGATGCCGACCGAAGACGTACTTGGTCAAACGGTGAGCAGTTTTGATAAACACTGCGCTATAGACGACGACATTAATTCTGACGGAAGGTGTACATTACTAAATAGACTGGAGTAATGAAACGTCGGTCTTACCGATATGTTACGGACGAATGACATACGTTTATATTGTTATCTTTATCTTTTAAAGTATTTTGACTAACAATTTTACAAATGTGTGTCGTTACTAGATGCATGTTACTAGATGACGTGACGCAGGGCTCAACTTTCGTGATTTCAACTAATACGTAGAGGTATATCGTTTTGCGAAGGCACTGGCGCAGAAACGATTTTGGAACTTGGAAAGCACAGTGCGTCCCAAACGAGAGAGAAAGACATAGTTCTTGCATGTATAAACAGTCCGAATAACATTGACTGTAATATTCTTCAGTTAGCGTCTATCGTCTGCACTGTGTTGATCGTGCTGTTTGAGTGGCGTGTTGTTTTGTTTATATTCCTTGTTCGTGTATTTTAATACAAAGTTAGTTTCACAACTATTTGGAATAGACGATGAGGTTGATGAATAATGACTACAATCTAGGTAAAAGAAGAAAAACTGTGATACATGCAAATGTTTTTAAATTATAATTAAAATAAAAAGAAAATCAAGAAACACGCGGCATCATTTAGTGGTTGATTAAGGAAATAGGGACATATAATAGTTCCGCTCATGATGGCACACCACATATGGAGACTCCAATGACTTTGATGTTGGACCTCGTGGAAGAGGCCATTCGTAGTCTTTAAGAGCAGAAATTGAAAGTGTTATAATTTCCACGCATGAGTAGTTCCAGCAATGCATTGGGTGTGATAGAAGACAGTTCGAGCGTTGAAGGACCCATTAGTTTTATTTCAAAGGCGGTTCTTTTGTGTTATTGTGCTCCTGCAGGATTTTTTTATTTGTTTGACCTAAAACTACTTAAATTATTTGAAATATATTAAATTATGAAATTTTCTTATTATTCAGATAGTTTTTCCACTTTTAGGTCAATGATAACACAGCAATTCGAACAAAAGTCAAAAATGTTACGTAGGGCAAACTAGACAGCATCTAAAAAAACGACTGTATAATCATCAATAAACTGTAACGCATAACATAACCGCGGAAACTGCTTTGTCTAAGCATTCTAAAGAATTACGACATAACATTGATTTTGAAAATGTTAGGATTTTAAAAAAAGAAAATAGTTATAAAAAAAGATTAATATATGAAATGATATACATTAAAAAAGAAAATAACGCGGTCACTTTTAGAACAGATATAGAAAATTTAAGTATTATTTATAATAATTTAATCACGCCTAAATTTTATAAAATTAAGCTCTTGACTAGGTTTTTTTGCCATGTTTTTCCCTAGTCCTTGAACAGAATTGTTAGAGCTTGACAAAAAATTACATTGATATAAGGAGCATTAGTGTTATGATTATAACAATTTACATTTACATTTCAAAATATCTTAAATTGTCCAATATATTGTAAACATAATCCTATATACCACTGAATTTCTTTGTCTGTAGATAATTTTGTTGATAGGCATGGCTAGTTTTTATTTATAATTTGACACTAAATAAATGTCAATTTTATTCCACTGAAAAAGTTGTTACGAAAACCAGATTATATACAGAGTGTTTCCTAATGATGGTACGTAACTTCATAGGGTGATCCGTTAGGTCGTTTTAAGAAAAAAAGTTCCTATGAACATATGTCCAGAGTTGCTTCGTTTCTGAGATACAGGGCTTTGAAGACAAAAATAAATAAACATTTTTGGTGTTTTATTTTGGCGAAATCAATACCTTCCTAGCTAGGAATGTAAAAATAACAATTTATACCTTACATTAAATGAGCAAAATGACCACCTTCCGATAAAATACACGACTGCAATCGATTTGTCATTGATTGTCTGGCACGTTCAAAAATACCTGGAGTATTCCTTATGACATTGCAATTGTCAATTATCCGATTCCTCAAGTCATTCACATCTATTACAGGAGTTTTGTAAACAAGAGCCTTCAGATGACCCCATAAATAAAAATCTATAGGATTCATATCAGGACTGCGAGCTGGCCAATTTTGAGGTCCTGCACGGCCAATCCAGCAATTAGGGTAGGCAATGTCGAGATGCTGACGAGCAACAACACTAAAATGAGCTGGAGCCCCGTCGTGCATAAACCACATGGAGGCTCTGACAAGTAGGGGTACTTCATCTAATAAAATGGGTAAATGATGTCGCAAAAATGGTCATTGTGAAAGTTCACAATAGCATCTCGTGAAAAATTTGCCTCGTCCATAAATAAAATATTTCGTAAAAAATTATTATTGTGCGCCATCATAAGCATTAGCCACCTGCAAAACATTAATCTTGTGTGAAAATCCTGAGGCAGTAGAGCTTGGACCCGCTGTATGTGATATGGGTAAAGGAGGTTTCTTTTTAAAACTTTCCAAACGGTTGTTGGTCTGACTTCCAACTGTAGTGCAATCTTCCTGGTATTAAGTGAAGGATTTTCTTCTATCTCATCAAGAATAGCTTCTTCTAGTTCAGGTGTGTCTACAGTTATTGGTCTTCCACTCCCTTTTCTTTTATTTAAACTCCCAGTTTCACACAATCTTGCATGTAGCGTTCGAAACGTTTTAGCACATGGAATTACTATGTTAGGATATCTGTTCTGGTAAATTCTCCGTGCTTCTTCCGCATTTCCATTTGCTAATCCATAAATGAAGTGCATGTTAGCCATTTCGGTGTTAGTAAAATTATTCATGCTGAAATCACTGCTAATTGATAACTCTTGACAACTATTGACATTTTCGGGTTTTGTTTAAACTTCAACGCCCTCTATCTCAGTAACGAAGCAACTCTCGACATATGTTCATAAGAACCTTTTTCTTAAAACGACCTAACGGATAACCTTCTGAAGTTACGTACCATCGTTAGGAAACACCCTGTATATTGTAAAGGTTATGGAATAAATTTGACTTTTGTTCGAATTGCAGTGTTATCATTGACCTGAAAAGTGGAAAAACTATTTGGATAATAAGATAAGTTAAAAAAGGTCATAAAAATACATATATTAATTATGAAATTTTACAATTTGACCTTGAAAAACACAAGTAAACAACAATAAATACCGGTGTAATAGTGTTTTTTCTTAAATTATGGAACAACAAATGCTTTTGCCAACGGGACCAAGTTCGTTAAAATCCGTTCAGTTGTTTAGGAGTTACAGCTGTTTATAAAAAAAAAAACATCGAATTACACCCCACCACTTTATTTTAATAAATACGTCCAAAAGTGTTCACTCGAGTAAAGCTTGGCTTGGTAACAGTTACAGGGTTGATTTCAGTAAAAAACACTTTAAAAGTTTAAGATGGCGGTTACGCCCTTTGGCGACCATTTTGGAAATCTAAATGGACCGTGGAAAATGGAAATTTTCCACCGTCTTCTTTGAGCAATAATTTTTTTTCCGCAAGTCTCTCGGACGATTAGTTTCCGAGATACAGCACTTGCATTCTTACCTAGTCACCCGGTATATACATATATAAATATATACAGAGCTTTCATTTAGAATCGAAAGCCATGTGACCTCTGACGTAAGATGGCGTAAATAATATGTTGGTAAAACAAGAAATATCCATAAGCTATCTAACCGGGCTAACCTTGAAAATTTAAAACGTAGAGTAAATATTTGTTTAGATAACAACTGAAACCACTTTCAACATTTATTATAACTATTTTTCCGTTACTTCGTTGTAATTATTTACAATTTAAACCTTGTTCAGACGTTACTGTGAGATATGTTTGTATTTTAGAATCATACACGCCTTTGTTTTTGTTGAAACAAAATGACATTATATATATTATTATTTTATATGTCAAGAGTGTAATACGTTTTATTTATTGTAAAAACATACTTAATGAGCCCATGGCTCAAATAAACCGAAGTAAGCATAATTGCGGCATTGCTTTTATGTTGTAGTTAGTGCGCAGCAAGTAGCGAATTACATAAAGAGAAGTCACATATATTTTTTATGAAGAGAAGTTACGTATCAAACCTAACCTGTAAAATTTTAATTGTCAATATATGTAAATAAAAAGTTCTGGAGGAATTCTATTTTTAAAAACATGTATTACCATACCGTTAAATGGGTTGCATATCTGAAAGAGGTCACGTGGGTTTCGGTATTAAATGAAAGCCCTTTATTTCCGGCAACGATGTAAAATTCTGACAGCAAACTTATAGCTTTTTCCAGTCGGAGAACTAGTGCTGCACTAGTACTGCCCCGTCATTTGACGTAATCGCTGAATACGCAATCGTTTAGGACACATTGAATAACTTACCCTATCTTCCTGATATTTTTTTCACTTCTAGCTCAATTACAACACTCTAATTCGAATAAAGATCAATTTTATTCCGAAACCTGTCAAATAATAAATAAATAACTAGCCATGCCTATCAACAAAATTATTTACAGACAAAATCATGTTATATTGTATAAGATGTAATAACGTTGCACTAGAACTGGACCCGTACATTTCGAGAGGTCCAGTTTTTAGCACCCAAGGTCAAATGTAGTGACGTACACATATCGTTACTCCTACGTAAAACTGCACTATTTTCCTATTGGAAAACGTACAATTTATGCGCGGTGCTGGTGCTTGACAGATAGGAATTGCACTTTTAGTGCGCACTAACTTGCCGAATGGAAAACGCTATTAGATATATGCGATATTTCCACTGCTACAACTGTTATAAGCAGTGTATGTATATTGTACGTATGTACATACATATATACCTGGAATTACTCGTCTAAAACGTTATATCAAACATCATTCATAAGTAGACTATCTAGTAGTATTTTCAAACTGAAGTATAGTCATTAAATCGAATTAAAGCAGGTACAGAATACATAACTAATTACGTTTGATTGAGCTTGTAAATTTGTAAAATCCCAACCGGCGTGATTGTCGTTAGTTACGAGTATACAAAAATTACAACTACTGCATGGAAATAATTATAGCCTGCTAATTATTTCAGTACGTTGTATGTTACTAATAAGTTTGAAAGTAACTAATGTTGTCAGATTAACTATATTGATATAGCGAATATAGTTCCTGCAATGATTTAAAAATGTAAATGTTATACAATAGCAACGCATATTGGAACCACGAGTTTCTACGCTTCTACTCAAGGTAGGGCAAACATTTGCAAAACACAGAAAACACAATAAGATCAGTTAGGACGACATATTATGAAGATATGCGTGACTTCATTATAAATTAAATATTCTAGACTGGGTTGCACAAACTCATCACAACAAACAAAAATATAGATTGCAGAGCCCATGTTTTTTTTAACGATGGAGGAACATAAACAGAAAGTTGGATAAATAGTGGAGCAGAATTTTAAAAATTCTAATGTTTCAGTGTGCGCTGTGTGCTTTCATTTTTGTTTATCTATCAGTTTGCGGTTTTTGAAAAAAAATATATAAATTCTCTTACCGGTTATGAAAAAAATATTACATAACATATAATAATAATATAAAGGTGTTATAGTAGTACCGAGACTAGAAGTAGTCTTTTCGAACTTTGATATTCGAAGTAGTAGAATAAATATCTTGTACATATTTATTTGCAAGATTTCTTTCAAAACTAATACTTTACATTGCTTTTGCACATATCATCAAAACATCGAAGAACTTTTATATACTATACTGCAATTACCATGAATGAAAATGAAACCGCAGTTAATGATTGAACGAATTTTAAGAAGAAAGTTACACGGGCTTGTACTTACAATTAGTTGCTTTTTGTTTAATACAAATTTTCAGATTTTTAAAAGAATACACATAATATGTACATATACATATGTAGGTCAACAATTCAAGACCGTACATAGAAAGATAACATAAACATTTCACTTTTATTACATCCAATAATTATGTATTAAACCCTACATACATAATCTTGATAAGCGTACGGTGAATTTTTGAAGAGAAATTACTAATTTTTTTCTTCTACAAACTTCTTTGGAGGAAAAACGAACAGGACACGATATCACACAAATGGAAAGTTTTGCCGACACGGAACAGTTACGCCAGCACCAACTTTCTTAAAAGATGTATAAGTTGTATGTCTAAGAAGGAGAGCGACAGAAAGCTGTACCAATAAAGTGCAAATTTCACCAAACTTTCATACGCCAAAATTATACCGTTTTTCGTAACTTCCAGAAATACCATAGCCGTTAAAACTAAAAAGGCAACTTCCAAAGAGAATATATTTAGAAAAGAGATTTACTTTTTATTAGTTTATGTACGTGCTGATTAATATAGAATTCTGCTGTAAAATAGTAATAGTCTTAAATTATTTATTATCTACATTGGTACAAGATACAAATGAGTTCCAGAACATGAACCGGATATAAGCAAAATATATTGCTGAATATTTGTTCACTATGGAATATTACAACCTACAACCTGATATCTTCTGCTGTTTGACATTTTACGTTTTCAAAAGATAGCCTACTTTGCTTTCTTCCGATAATATGTAGTATTCAATTACTTATTTACTCCCTGTTAAACTACCTAAAGAAAATACTAAAAAAAATCCACAAAATATGTGGAACTGATACTTTGGCACGTAGCAGAAGCTACAAAATACTATCTGCACTGTCCACGGTGCGTTCATTCATGAAAACCAAGAACCCAGAATGAAGCAAAAACTATTAAAACAGAACATCTAAAAAATAAAAAATGTAAAGGAAACAGAACTGTTTTCTCAATTCACAAATTGTATATCGTGGGTAGTAGCAGTATATATATTGTGCTCGGACGAGTCCACTATAAATTGCCTGGACCAATTCATTCTGCCTGAACCTTCTTAGGAGGTCATGTACGATCCAGTAAATGATACCTCAAACGTGGTTTGAGCTAACCGGGCCGAATAAGGGAACAATTACTCTTCTCACGTCGAACGAGCAAACAAAATTCGCGCAGAATTACTGGTGTCTGAATTTGAAGGCATCTAGACGGCAAATGTACGCACAGAGGGTTGTAAACGATGGGCTTAGCAGATGTTTACCACTATTTACCAGTTTACTAAGAAGATAAGCGAGTTGAAAGTTTAGAATTAGGATAAGTAAGTGTAGTGACAGTGCCTAACCTAGTGAAAAAGGTAGAATAAAGTAAGTCGTAAAAAATGTCAGAGTTTTAGTGACTAAGCAAGCCCCTTCTGTAGCGAAATATCGTTCAAACTCAAGCACGGTAAATACACTTTACTTTATTTTGTGTGTGATCCGAGACAAACATACGAGGGCGGTCCGATGAGTACCTAGCCTCACCTCCAGATAGCACCACTATCACAAGAGCAATTTTTTTATCGCGTAGTACATTCTCGTTGACAGCTACTGTCAAAATTTGAGCCGAATCGGACGGGTAGTTTTGTTCTTATCGCTTGTGGAAGCAGGCGTGCCTGTTTGGATTTGAGAAAAATGGAAAAAGAGCAATATCGATGGGTGATGCGATTGTTATTTTTGGAAGGGAAATCGCGCAGCGAAATTCAACAGCGCTTGGATGCTGTGTACGGGGACTCTCATTCTTCGATGGCGACCGTCAAAAATGGGTTTAACGAGTTTCAACGTGGTCGCACGTCGGTTTTTGATGAGCCATGCCCGGGTACCTCGAAAACGACTACAACGGAGGATGACGTGGCAAAAATCCACGATCTCGTATTGGCAGACCGCCGATCGAAGATGCGTGAGATAGCTGAGGCAGTAGGCAGCTGAACCGACCGCGTATCCTGCATGAAGTATTAGTCATGGAAAACTGTCGGTGTGATGGGTGCCGCGCTTGCTCACTCCAGACAACAAACGTAACCGTGAGAGCATTTCAGAGCAGTGTTTGACGATGCTTAAACGCAATCCGAAGGAGTTTCGGCGTCGTTTTGTGACCCTCGTCGAAACATGAATACACTGGTAGACACTAGAGACGAAGGAAGAGTCAAAACAATGGACTTTCTCCGTAACGTGCTCCGAAGAAGGCGGAGTCCTATCGGCTGGAAAGGTGATGGTCACCGTTTTCCTGAGATTCAAAAGGTGTGATCTACATCGACTTACTGGAGGAGGATAAAACGGTCACAGCACGCTACTATAGAATTATTGGGTCGATTCGACGCCGAATTGGAGAAAAAACGCCCCCATTTGGCGAAGAAAAAATGATCTTCCATCATGACAACGCACTGGCTCACATCTCCGCCATCGCAACGACCAAATTGGTTGAATTAGGCTACGAACTGCTGCCCCATCCACCATATTCTCCGGATTTGGCCACGCGCGACTTCTATTTGTTTCCAAATTTGAAAAGTCACTCGCCTGGCAGAAATTAGGAGGTTATCTCCGCCATGGAGATCTACTTTGCAGAGCTACAGAAAACGTATTTTTCAGACGGGTTAAAGAAGTTGCAGCATTGCTGCGTGAAGTGTATCGAACTCAAAAGAGATGAGAATGAATGAGATAAATCGCCACTTTTCCAAAATTTTTGTTTTACTTTTGTAGGCTACTACGTAGTATTTATCGGACGACACTCCTATATAATGGTGGAGGCACATTTCAATAGTTTACCTTTATTACCTTTTAATTATTGCATGCGCTTTCAAAATATTTTTAAACTTTATAATTCTGTAAACTGTAACTTCTGTTTTTCCAGATGCTACGTTCACCTTTAGCGCTATTTTGTCAAGTAAAGTACCAATTAACAAGGACGATGCTTTACGAGTTTTTATATTGAGAATTGCACTCAATGATTATATTTTCTTTTGTTGCCCGGCGCCTCCGCCACTATTGCCCATTCCAGTTCAATGTAATCCTTGAAAGAGATATTCGTTAGATATCCATCGGTATCCATGAGAAATGATTATCTTCACTTCTAAGTAAGTTTTATCTACGAACCCTAACAACTAAATGTTCGGACAAAGTAAAATTTTTTGAAAATGTTATTTTACACAAACTTAATTTGTTAATTAAAGAATTATATTAAGAACATATTAAAGTCTATTATTTATAATAAATATTTAAATGTTCTTTTTTCTATACACATTGAAATAAACTGTGGACGAATAAATAAACAAAAATATTACACAACATTGTGACAACTAAATGTTCGGAAGATTTAAGAAACTACTACTCCAATAGGGCGTTACGTCGCCATGCGCTTTCACCACCGCTGCAATCCTGTGTGCCATTGTTTTTATTAATGATTGACACATGGCAGAGTCGAAACTTTGCCATAATTCACCCAATTTCGTCTTCAAATCGGTAACGGTTCTCTGAGGATTATCACGCAACTTCTGTTTCATTTTATACCACAATGTCTCGATAACGTTAAGGTCGGGACTGTTCGAGGGCCATGAGAGGACCTTGATGTTATTGTCCCCAAACTATTTCTTAGTGGTTTTAGCCGTATGGCATGCAGCACCGTCCTGTTGAAATATGAAATTCATATTAGGGTAAAGTGCTATCGCGCTTGGCAGAAGACTATTATTTAAAATTTCCTGATATTTTGCCGCATTAATTGTACCTTCTACCACCACGTATTTTCCTATACCCACTGCGGACATGGATCCCCAAATCATAATACCTTTACGAAATTTTACTGTCCTTTTGAGGCAATCTTTATGAAATGCTTTATTTTTAATTCTAATAATCCGTTTACGAAAGTCTCCCACACGCACGTCAAACTTCGACTCGTCACTAAATATTACTTTTGACCAGTCTTCAACGGTCCATGTCATCTTCGATTTTGCCCAATTGAGTCGATTTATTTTCTGCTTCTCTGTTAGCAGAGGTTTTTCTTTTGCCCAACACATTACGAACAACCAAAAATCATGAATTTAATAAAAACTTGCAAATCGACCTTATAAAAACTAAGTCCAAATTTGTGCATCCATTTTCTACAACACTCCCTAGATAAAGTCTTTCCGATTTCTGCATTTCACTGTGCTGCGATTGCTCTTAAAATATTACGACGACTGAGTTTGCAAATTTTTATTAGTAATCGTCGATCCCGATTATATGTACACAATTTCCGGTCTACCTGAACTTTTGCCTTTACATTGGACACCTCCACTATCACCATACTATCACGATAGTGCTTAAGTATGTCCCCAACTGTTGACTTAGCCAAATCTAATTCGTCCGCAATTTCACGTATTTTTTTACCCTGAGAGTATTTAGTGATTACCAATTCACGAATTTTAACATTTGTCGCACTTCCTCTGGCCATTTTTGATTAAATTTAACAGAATTTTTCTCAAACCGGCGTCTAACAAGTAACTGTCAAATAACTGTGAATTTATGATAAGCAAACATCTAAGTTATTCTTATTTATAAGCGGAAACTAGATATATCCGAACATTTAGTTGTCACGATATTGTGCAATATTTTTATTTATTTATTTGCACACAGTTTATTTCAATGTGCATAGAAAGAAATGCCATTTAAATATTTATTATAAATGATAGACTTTAATATGTTGTTAATATATTTCTTAAATTAATATTCTTAAATTAAATAATTTAGTTTGTGTAAACTAACGTTTTCAAAAAAAAATATTTGTCCGAACATTTAGTTGTTAGGGCTCGTATTAGGTAGGTTTGGAGATGTAGTATCCGAAAGGATGCAAGTCGCCCTCAGACTCGTAGAGAGGTGGTGCCAAAGGGAGGAGCTTAACGTCAACCCCAAGAAAACCAAAATGGTCCCGTTCACATGGAAAAGGAACCTGTCCGAACTCCGTTGCCCGACCATATTCGCCTCCAGGATACCAATATCCTGCGAGGCGAAATATCTGGGTGTAATCTTGGACGCCAAATTGACGTACAAATCACACCTGGAAAAAGTGTCAAACAAAGCAATGAGATCCTTTTGGGCCTGCAGAGCAATGTTTGGTAAAAAGTTGGGGCTGAAACCTAAAATGGTGCATTGGCTGTACACGAAGGTCATAACACCCTCTATAACTTATGCGTCACTGGTCTGGTGGCACAAAGCCAGCCTAGGGTACGCGGTAAGTGCCCTGAGCAAAGTTCAGAGAATTGCTTGCCTGGGCATCACGGGAGCCATGTCCTCGACGCCGACGGCGGCCATGGAGGCCATTCTGGGTCTCCCTCCGCTGCACTTGGCGTTGTGGTCAGAGGCGGCCCTGGGGGCCTACAGGTTAAAATGTAGTGGATGCAAGGGTTTACTGGTAGAACCGGTGACCATACCGGCATCTTCACCTACATCGAAAATACGGCTGTCCGTTAGGCCGCCCATTTTTAGTTTCACCAGAAACTACAAAGTAGTTATCCCCACCAGGGAGACTGCTACAACCGACATCCGCAAACGCAAGCAAAGGCTCCAACACTGGTTTTTAGATGCCTCCAAAATGCCAAATGGCACGGGCATTGGAATCTGGAAGGAGGGGGCGCTACGTGGTGAATCCATTAGCCTAGGGTGCTCCCCCTCCGTGTTCCAGGCCGACCTCATAGCCATTCAGACGTGCGCGGAAGGAATCTTGACCTCCTCGCACGGGAACGAAGTGGTGGAAATTCTATCCGACAGCCAAGGTGCCCTGAAGGCCCTGCGAGCTGTCAAGTTTGATTCCGTGGTAGTCTTAAACTGCCATAGAAAGCTGAAACAACTGGCAGAACTTCACAGCGTTACGTTGAGATGGGTGCCGGGTCACTCCAAGATCAGGGGGAATGAAATTGCTGACGGGCTAGCCAGAGCAGCCAGTGAACGACCACATATAGGTCCTGAACCAACGTGTGGGAGTTCCTATGGCAGCGTCAAGGCTTTCGTCAGAACACAGTTCGCTGACAGACACCAGTCCCGCTGGAGGGGACTCACTAAAATGAGACATTGTAGAATCCTGGGGGGTTCATCCGTACCAGGATAGGCTCCGTAAAACCGTTTGTATGAGCAGGCCCAGGTTAAGAAGGCTAACAGGCATCCTAACTGGGCACTGCACACTGAACAAACACCTGTTTCGCATGGGCTTAGATAACTCTCCTCGGTGCAGAAGCTGCGGAGGAAACTCCCGCGCATCTCCTTTCCGACTGCCCTGCATGGGACATGGGAAAGGCGGAGCTACTTTGGGGTCGACAGATTGGACGAACCCAGACTAGAGAAATTTACTCTCGACCAGTTCGCACACTTTCTCTCACAGGTACAACTGGGCCGGAGGACTTAAACGATATGGGGGCACAATAGGCCTTTTTGGCCGAGCGGCCGCTCGGGGTCACCTGCCCATGGAGGAAAAAAAAAAGCTTTATCTATAAGAAAACTGTACCGAGCACTCAAACACCCGATAAGTTATAATCCTGTAGATAACTGCTGCTTTTCTTCACATTAAGACGAATCATTCTAATTATCAATTAAATATTCGAGCATACACTAAATTCAATCAATTTATTCAATGAAATAGATTTTTCTTGGCGAGATCTGTTTAAAAAATACAGAAATGTATACAGTCTCCAGACAATGTCTTAAGGGATATAAACACATTTATATCATGCGATACTTTAGACTACTTTTAGAAGTGTTTAAATGCTGCACTTGCAGTTTCCGTATTTTACTAAACGTATATTATATAAAGACTTGCGTTGACGGCTCTGCTGGGGTTTCGTTGGGTGGGTTCTCATTTGTTTGTTGTTCAGAATCTTCATACTTATTTCCCAATGTTGGTGTTTTTGGAAATCTAATTTTTATTTGGCTACTCTTTTGGGAAAACTGACGCGGGATTTCTTTGATGTTGGATTTTGGTGGGGGAATTTCATGTGGAAGAAAGATTTTGAAAAATGATGCGTTTCTCTCTATTAGTCTTTCTCTCCTTTTTTTATTGTTTTGGATCCTTTAATTTTAATGATTTCATAAGGGTCTGGATGGAAATGGGGTGTCAAAGTATTTGTTTTGGTTTGCTTGCATAGAACTATGTCACCGGTTTTAAGATTGTATTTTCTTGTCCTTCTTCTTTTGCCTGCGTAGTCTTTTTGGATTGTTTTGTTTATTTCGTCCTTTCGCATGATATCGCGTTTTTCTTCTTCTTGTTGCCATTGCAAGTAAATTGTTTACTTCTCTTTAAAAAACAGTTTCAAATGGTGATTTATTCGTAGTACTGTTTAGTGTGCTTCTGTAACTTAGAAGAAAATGCTGTAGCTGTGACTCGAATTGATCGTTTTCTAAATGTGCACATTTTAGTGATTTTTTTTAAGTTTTTATAAACCTTTGTGCCATTCCATTAGCTTCTGGCCAATAAGGTTGTTTTTGTATGTTTGATGTTGTACTGGTTCAGGAATTTCTTTAATTCATTTCCATTAAAAAGTGGTCCGTTGCCTGATTTCAAACGTTTTGGAATACGAAATGTAATTTTTCTAGAATATGTTTGAGGTGTGTAAAGTTGGTGGATGGTGTCACACATGTGACAGTTAGTAACCATGTGACAGCAATATGGAAACAATGACATTATTTATAAAAAAAGATAGTCGATATTATTTTTTTGCATATGTGTCAACTTAAAGTAAAAATAGACATTAATAAACATAATCTTCGTTCGTTAATCATTTTCAACTGTCGCCAAACAACTAAAAAAGTATACCTATACAGCCTCACAAACCGTAGGTGGCGAAAATACATCTTAAAAAAAACCTCAAACAGATGGTGTTATTTCTGCCAATAGATATCTGGAGTATTCATCTATTAATACAAAGATGTATTTATTACCACGAAATGGTCCTGCGTAATCTACAACTTCTTCGAAGGGTTGATTTGGCAGAGGCGAAGAAATTATAGGGTCTCTTCTGTTATCTGGTGCGACTGCTTGGCATGCGAGACAGCTTTTTGTATAGTTCTCTATTATTGCGTCCATGTTCGAGAACCATACCTTTGTTCGCAATAGTTGTTTGGTTTTTATTATGCCTAAATGACCTTTATGTGCTAATTCAATAGCTCGCCTTTGGAGTAACGGTGGTAGTACCTACTATACGAATTCCTCTAAAAACTATATCATCTTTGACTGTTAATTCGTGTCTGATTTTACTGAAAGCGGTCAACTCCGGGTGTTTCCAATCGCAATTGTTCCTCTTTTGCGATTCTTGCACACGCGTAAAGGTTGGATCATTCTTTGTTGCTTCTTGAACTTCATCTGTGGTCATTGCTTTTGGCGTGTAGTTTGCTATAATAAAACTAACATACTGTTCAAGTTTTGAATTGTGCTCACCTTGTCCTATTGGATGACGAGAGATATAATCTGATGGATTGGATTTTCCATTTTGGTGTTTTACACAAAATTTGTATAGTTGTATTGTTAATAATAGCATTTCCGTACGTGCGTTAGGAGCTATTCTGGTGTTCTCTAAGATTTTAACTAGTGGCAAATGATCGCTGTATAATACATGTGAAATGTTGGATTGCCCAAGAGCATGCTAAAGGTCTCCTTTTCGATTTGGCTGTAGCGTTGTTCTGCATCAGAAAGCATTCTACTAGCATAGGCTATTACATTACTTTTTTGGGCTAAAATAGCACCTAGTCATTCGGGTCCAGCATCTACATACAAGTGTGTGGGTTTATCCATGTTAAAGTAGGCCAAATTTGTAACATTGCCTAGCTGCTGTTTTAGAAAACACTTTCGTGTTTTTCATTCCATTCCCAATCGACGTTTTTCAGTGTTAAATCGCGTAACATCTTCGTGTTTTCTGCCAAATTGGGTAGAAATTGTCCTATGTAGCTTATCATACCTAATAAGCTACGGACTTCTGTTGGATTGTTTGGCTTAGGTAAGTTTATAATGCTATTGATCTTCTTTGGATCTGGATGTTTGCCATCTTTTGCAAAAATATGTCCGAAAAAGTTACCGTTTGTTGCGCTGAAGATACATTTTTCTTTGTTTATTGTAAGATTGCGTTCGCTTAACCAGGTTAACATCTTTTCTTGACCTTCTTGTGTTCTTCGACTGTGTTGCCATAGACGTGTCGTCGGTAAGGTTTATCACTCCAGGTATGTCTGATAGAATTTGACAGATGGTATTTTGAAATATTTCGGCAGATGCATTTATGCCGAAGCTTAAACGTTTGTGTGGGTGGAGAATGTTGTTATATACCTCGACTCCGGGCTTAAAATAAGCTGGTGATACCCATCCTTGAGGTCTATTTTACTAAACATAACTGAGCCATTTAGCTGGCTTATGACGTCATCGATTGTGGGAGTGATATGTCTTTTTCTGCAAATAGTCTTGCTCGCTTGTCTCATGTATACGCATATGCTGATTTTGTCAGGATTATTGTGTTTGGGCACGATTACTAATGGCGAAATCCATGGTGTAGCACCTTCGGCTTGTTCATTTATATCTTGTTTTTCTAATCGTTCAAGTTCCTGTTCTAGTTTGTGTCTTAAGTGAAATGGTATATGCCCAACAAGGAAGAGCTTAGCAAGGTATTGTATATCATTTCAGTATATGCTTTTCATATATCTTTTTATCTCTAGTTGTTATTTGCTAAATAATGCACTGTATTTCCTTTAAAAAATGTATATGTATTTTTATTTATTTCAATCTATATTTCATGGAATAAAAAATCTTTATTTGAATTAGAGTGTTGTAATTGACCTAGAAGTGGAAAAAATATCAGGAAAATAAGATGAGTGCAAAAAGGTCATAAAAATACATATACATTTTTTAAAGGAAATTCGGTGCGTTATTTAGCAAATAACAACTAGAGATAAAAGATATATGAGAAGCATATACTGAAATGATATACAATAACGTTTGGTAAGCTTTTCCTTGTTGGCTATCATCTATTTCTAAGAAGAAGTCTCAAAACAATTGTTGTAATTGACCTAGAAGTGAAAAAAAATCCGGAAAATAAGATAAGTTTAAAAATGTAATAATATTTAATATAAATTGAGCGATTTATGAGCGATTTTAAAAATGTAATTAAAATACTTTACAGAATTAAAAACTATTTTACTATGAAAATATTCTGCATCTGCAAACCTTACCATTGTGGCCTGTAAGTATAATGTAAAGTAAGATATACATGTACTTCAGAATTTTCAGTCAGGCATAAATCGACAAACATTGTACTGAAATAATGAGGTTTTTATTTATATGGAAGGGACATAAAGAACAGAACGGAAAAGCTATAGAAAAATAGTAAACTTAGAAAGTTGAGTACGTAAGCTTTTCCTAAGAAAACTAATGATTAAGTGTGTAGCTAACTCTGTTTAACGGTAAAATTCTATTCTGCAACCTATACTTAAAACAACAATTCTCCAGCAGTTATAAAATTGCAGACTTCATAAAATTTTTATTGACATCCTTTATTCTTGTATTTTTCGTCTTTTCTTTTCAGGTATTCACCGGCGCAGCAACCTGTTTTTACGCATTCATAGGCTTCGACATAATCGCGACAACGGGCGAAGAAGCAACAAATCCGAAGAAATCAATACCGCTGGCGATCGTCTCGAGTTTAGCGATAATTTTAATAGCCTATGTCACGAGTTCAATGATGTTAACGTTAATAGGTAACCTTCTACCACAAGTACACTCATTAAACATCGAATCACTTGTATACCGTTCGCTATATAAAATCCTTGTTTACAACACAATAGCATTAGCTCATTTTAATTCGTATCGAATGTGTGATTGTTGATGTGGGTTTTTATGAACTACATACATATAGTATGTCCCCGGATCGACTTTAAAAGAGCAAAAGAATATTTTTGATTTCTCAGAAAATGTCACTCTTGATGATTTACTCTGCTTGTTTTTAAACCCTCAAAACACAAATTACTTTTTGTTTAACTCGAACGGTTCTCGAAATAATATTTTCTTGCTGGAAAATATACAAATTGAATTCAAGTTTTATTTAATAAATTTAACAAGTAATAGCAAAATAAAATAAAATTCACAAAAAACTATGAATTATTAATTTTCTATTCAACTAATGCTCCTCCTTTTTCTGCACAGCTTTCAATGGCAGCACGCAGTTTCAATGAATTTAAATATTAAAACTGCGTCTTATTTCTAAGATTGATAAGGACTGGACTGCATTTCGTATCCTATTTCTTAATTGCTTTTCATCATTGTGTTGGCGTCCAAAATTCAAAGGAAACAATATATGACGATGTTCAGGTAACTAGGTGATATGGGATTGTCATGGGGAGAGTTGTTGAATGTCAAAGGGAGTATTAAGATGTATAAATTATGAGTCGTTTAATATATTTCTTAAATATCTTTCGCGAGTCGTTTATTTAATGAGAACCGAGAAGATAACAATTGTCTAGGAGATCACAATTTCTTTGAAGTGACCCCACAGATAAGAGTCCATTATTGTAAAATCATGACTTTATGGCGGCCACAAAATGGGACCAGTTCTCTTTATCCAGTTATCATGGAACTCTATATTGAGCCACTGGCGAACAATGCCGGCATAATAAGCAGGGCAACCATCGTGCTGGCAAATTATTTCCATTCTGCTGTTTAACGGCAATTCATCCAGTTCATTAGTTAAAAAATTTTGCAACATTTCCAAATACGACATACGGTCTAAATTTTGATGAAAAAAATATGTGCTAATAATGCCATGGTACAAAATCGCACGCCACACATTTACTTTTTTTCAAATATTATCTGCGACAATTAATTCTAAAGTTGGATTCGGCTCACTCTAGTACTGGCAATGTTGAGACGAAACGACTCCGTTAGTTGAAAAGGTTGATTCGTCGGAGAACATAATTCGTTTATGAATC
>SMLS01073320.1:0-17563 GCA_004785975.1 Popillia japonica | reverse complement strand
TTGGCAAGAGAAAAGGACTAGAGCGAATAAAGATATACACATTATGCATAATATACAGTAGGTTGCATTATTATTAATATGGTATCCAGCTGCCTTCATTATCAATTATTAACTGCAATCTACGAGGTGTACTTTCTACTAATTTTCAGCATAATCTTCAGATAAAGACTTCTACATAAATCTAATCTGACGAATTAATTGCTTAACTGTGTACATCTTCTTTCCCTGGAACTTCAACTTCATCAGCACACGAACATTTTCGATGAGGTTTACATCTAATGACTGTGACGACTACTCTAGCACGTCAACCCCATGTCTTTGTTTCAACGAAGTACAAGGTCTACTCTTATGCTTCAGATCGTGGTTCTCTTCTAATAGCCAATTCTCCTTCATCTTCGTAAACCGCCTTTCAGCAAATGGTAATAGAGCCTTCTAATATATTTTGACCATTTTGGCAGCATCTATATTTCAGGTAAAAATGAGCATAGTCCCAGATCCCTGCTGTCACAAACATTCCTAGACGAGAACCTTTACAGGATGTTTAATAATTTGCTCGTTGAGTCTATTAGCATGAGTAGACATGACAGGCATGCTTCGTAGAAAAATTCGCCCAAAGGGAAGCTTTCTCAGAAAGGCATTCTCATTTTTTTTTGTCCAAGCAAGTCTTTTTTGCACATATTTTTCGGGCAAGAATGGTTTCGCTCACTAGGTGTGAAACGTGCTGTTTAAACCGGAGCTGTGTATCAAGGGTGAGCCCCAGGGACTGGGCAGTCTCGGAAATGGGCAGAACGGTGCCATCGAGAACTATTTCAATGTTCGGCAGAACTTTAGATCTGGCAAGAGCCCGACCGAATACCATCACCGAAGACTTTCTTCTATTTATAAAAAGCGATAGTTTGCAGATCTGTATTTATATTTGTGACGGCGCTGACTACAGAATCAGGAGCAAACGAGTAATATAGCTGTGTATCGTGAGCATACATATGATAAGTGTTTGAGGCATCCTACTAAGTTGGATGTGTAGATGCAATACAACAAGGGCCCCAGTACGCTACCCTGTGGCACGCCGGAGACTACAGGTCTAGAGGAAGAGGAAATGCTCTTAAGATGTACCTTCTGAAATCGATTTGAAATGTACGAGCGGAAAAAAGGCGACCGTTTCCTTACTGAAGCCAATGAAGGTGATTGATGGTATCAAATGCCTCGCTATAGTCCAGAAGGACCAATACCGTGACTCTATCATTGTCGATTCTATCATTGTCGATTGCTCTAAATATATTGTCAGTTACATGTGCCATATCTGAAGCGCACCCATAGCCCGGTCGAAATCCCGACTGACCAACAGATCGAGTATTATTGGATTCCAGGAATGCACGCGCCTCTCTGGCGACAATCTTCTTGAGAACCTTAGATAATCTTGGCAGAATAGAGATAGGACGCAGGTCAAAAGATGTAGGACGATTACTTTTAGCCAATGGCACGATGACACTGGTTTTCCAGTTGTCTGGAAAGAAGTTCTCTAGAAGGCCACTATCGATAATGTGCGTGATTACGGGGCGAATAAATCAACAACTAAGAAGAAGCATTTTCAGGGAGAGACCTTCTGATCCTACTGACATAGACTTGATAGAAGATAGCACTGCCATCATCTCGTTGACTTCCACCAGTGTAAAAGCGAATCGAGGGCTGACAGATACTCTGCTAGTGTAAAATCGCATCAGATCCAAATCGACCGTCACCTGAGACATGGCAGAAACGAAGTGATTATTGATATTGTCAACGTTTGCCAAATGATGCGGAATGTTAGCCTTCTTACTGGAAGCCGAGATATTGAGCTGTTTTAAACTACTTCACAGATTACTAGAATTTGAATTTCGGAAGGTAAACTGCAAGTAAGCACGGTTCTCGCGACGAATTGCAGCTGTGGTGTAATTGCACAATTGCTTATAGTAGTCAAGGGCTGATCTCGTCCTTTTTCGCTTAACGTCTCTGAGCGCTCGCTGTCTGAGAGATATCATGTATCTTAGATTATCAGTAAGCCACGGAGCCTTAGGTTTCCGAAAGCAAGCCGTTTTTTAAGGGGCATGTATATCGAACAAATCCCCTATAAACTTATTGAAGACATCTAGCTTTTGATTTAAATCATTCAGAGTGTAAATGATGTGCCACGGGATAGTCTTGAGATCATTACCGAAATCGTCAGCGCAAAAATAACGAAATTTCTGAATCTCCTATGGCATGGCTTACAAACCGGTACAGGTACATCGAGTTGCATGAAAATTAAATCGTGTTTGGACAAAATTAAATCGTGTTTAACACCGCTCGCGCGTACAGGAGTGAATGAAAAAAGCAAAATAAAGTCGATTAGAGACAACGATGTATTGGTGGCGTGAGTGGGCTCAGTGATAATCTGTTTAAAGTCCAACGAGTCACACATACTGGAGAAGGACAGACGAGCTATCATTAGGGTGTAACAAATTGATGTTGAAATCGCCCTGAATTACCATTTTCTGGGTATCATGAATGAGGTTCCCCAATAGATTCTCGAAAGATTCAAAAAACCCATGGAGACTAGTCGAGGGGGTCTGTATACTGCATCGATTGTAAAAGATATCTTGTTCACTCTAATTTTCACCCATACATGCTCGAAGTCATCGTGCAATAAATAATAATAATAATAATTATAATAATAATAATAATAATAATAATAATAATAATAATAATAATAATGCCTTTATTGTGCTATAAAAAAGAAAAACATGTATAGCTATAAAAGAAAATTTACAGATTTATAATAAGCACAACCACAGGGCCTGGTCCAGTCTAAACAAATTTGACTGCTGCTATTACCCAACCCTAGTAAAAATTGGAAGAAAATTATTCTAACAAAAAAGCCTATATCCTAAAACTAAACCTAAATTCTGAATGTGCATCGATAAACCACAAACAATATGTGTAACAAAAGAAAACATGTTTCTAATATGCAATGCGACACCACCACCAAGCCTACCATCGTCCCTGTCCCGGCAAGCAATGGTGTATCCGTCCAAAGATTACACGTCATCGGTCATCCCGGCTGTGAGCCACGTCTCAGTCGCCCCAACTACGAACCAACTAATAATAATAATAATAATCCACAGGTAGATACTCAAGCAACGTTTGCCTGGTTAACGAAGGGAAACTTATATGCGGAAACGGAAGGGTTTGTATTTGCCATCCAGGATCAAGTAATCGCAACGAAAGCCTACAGAAAACACATAATGAAAAATCAGAGCACAAATGACAAGTGCAGAATGTGTGGCCAACACCAGGAGAGCATAGAACACGTGATTGGGGATTGTGCGGTGCTGGCTCCAAAAGAATACACGCAGAGGCATAATAACGTGGCAAAAATACTGCACCAGAACCTATGCAAGGTGTATGAAGTAGAGGTAGAACAAGTACCATATTATAAATATGTACCTCAGAAAGCAATCACCACCAAAACCTGCAAGATTCTCTGGGAATGGGAAGTACCAACTGACTGTACCATCCAAGCGAACATCCCTGATATCATCGTGGTAGACAAACTAAAGGAAGTCACATACATCATAGACATCGCGATACCGCTACCACACAACATACTGAAAAAACATAGTGAAAAGATAACGAAGTACTTACCTCTGGCAAGTGAGATAAAAACTATGTGGCACCAAGAGCAAGTATTAGTTGTGCCCATAATAGTAGGAGCAACCGGAGAGATCCCCTACAAACTTTATGATAGCTTGCAAACACTTGGAATTGATCCAAAAGTGTATCTGCAAATGCAGAAAGCCGCAATCCTGGACACCTGCAGCATAGTCCGCCATGTACTCGGAGAAGATGAGAAGATGGTCACCTAACACCAGATACAACAATAAGCATAACCACACGCAACATACCTACCCATGTACGGATACTTGCTCCTCGGAGCCGTATCCAATACAGAAGTCCGGCGCAAGCTGAGAAGAACGAAATAATAATAATAATAATAATAATAATATATTTAATCCAATAATCTACACAAATTAGTACAAAGAACAGTACAAAGAGGATATAGGAAAAATCACAATACATGATATAATAATAATAATAGTAATATACATGACAATCAACACACAAACGAAACAGGTACCGTATGAGACAAAACTTATTTCTATACGTGCTTACTATAAAGGGAACTAAGACTCTTGTATATTGTGAATTCTAAAGTACATTACAATCTAAGTATTCCTGTACACTATAGAAGCAATGCATCATTAGCATACTTTTGACAGATTTTTTAAAAAGTTTTGCAGTTGTCACATTCTTAATATACTGAGGCAATTTATTGAATAATTTTAGACCAATTACTAAAGGATTGCGTTCAGTTAGTGCTAGATTTCGTTAGGCGTTAATAGTTCGTGTCTGCCTCGAGTATAGTATGAATGAAAATCGTTGTTTCTGGGCAGCAGATGTATATTCTGGTAGATTATAAATAAAGTCTCAGCAATATATAGACACGGTAATGGTAGTATATTTAACCTTTTAAACCAAGCTCTACAGGATTCCAGGAGGTGTTCGTAAACCTATTATGTTACGTACTACTAGTTTTTGCATCTTAAATACTCGTTGCATATTTGGCGAAGTGCCCCAAAAAATTAGTCCGTATCTAATTCTTGTTTTGAAAATTGAAAAATAGCAGTAGAACAGGACTTCCTTTTGTATCAGGTGTCGGAGTCTAAACAAGTACTTGCCAGCCTCTGACATAGCTTATCAATATGGTTGTACCATGTCAAACCACTATCAACATGGAGTCCTAAGAATTTCGTAGACATTACTTGCTGTATTGGCTTGTTTGCCACTTTAAGTAATCAAGACGTATCTATTGTCCAAGGTTACGCACAAAAGTGAACAAAACCTGTCTTGTCTTTGTTTAAGACTAATCGATCTTGGTGGAACCAATTGGAAAACTTGCTTAGCATGCATTGGGCGACTCTTTGTACCTCTAAAATGCCATGATCTGCGCAAAGGTATGTTTTATCATCCGCATACATCGCAATTGTTCCATTTGTTATTGTAGCGGGAAAATCATTTACGGACAGTAGAAACATGAGTGGACCCAGTACAGAGCCTTGGGCCACGCCGCAGTTGACAGAGTATTTTCTTGATTTAACACCGTTCACTTCCGCAACAAGTTGCCTTCCAGAAAGGTAAGAGTTTATCCACTTGTATATATTACCACGCAGTCCGTAAGATTCCAATTTTTTCAGTAAAAGCATGTGATCCACCAAGTCAAAAGCTTAACTAATTATACCTAAGTAATTATATTAACCTAACTAATTATAAATTTTGGCCATTTTCTGCTTTGCCAAATAAGGACGTTTCTCTTTGATTTTGTCCTTCAATTGTTGCAGCAAACTGGGATAATACTCGCCGTTTATTGTTATCTCCTTTCCTAAATAGTCGACCAAGATAATTCTGTGAGAATTCCAAAATACTCTGGTGGTAAAGAACATTTGTCTGTCCTTTGTTTGTTTGTTTGAGGAGTGTAATGGTGGGCCCAGGATTCATCACCGGTTATGAAATGGCGGAAAAAGTCCTTCGGAAACATGCCAAAAGGTTGAAAGGATATGGAATTAAACGAGTCCATATTTTTTCATCTCCAATTCTTCAGTCAAAATTCTAGGCACACAGTTTTACTCGACGGTCATCCAACACGATAGGATGAACCTTTGCAATCAAACAACAAAGAACTAACAACGGACAAATGCGCCGCTATAAAATTGAGCGAAACATTCTCCCTTCTACAGGTTTCCTCGCAACTAATTTAATTTGGCTCTGGGAAATTACAAATTTACAAGTTCATTCAATTATAAACTAGATACACGATTTATAAACGGTTAATGCGTTTATCATTGTAGCAGATTTAATGCATGGAAAATTGCTGGAAACTCAACGTAAGTGCTTTAGTTAGAGGTTGGTTGATTAAAGCCGAAAGGATACGCTCATATGTGTATGTATAATATATGTATGCATAATTAACAAAGCATTACGCCCTATATATCCGCTGTAATTATATTTATTTAATTACTCAACGAATTTTGCCTCTACATCGGTTTTTGAAAACATCTACAAATATTCAATAGGCAATGCTCAAGCATCACAAGATTCAATTTACCGAAAGAAAATACGAGTATAATTTATTTTCCAAGATATCTCTAACGACTCAGAGCAGTTTGCAATATCTGGAATTGCCTCTTTATATCGACGGATTCCATATTGGCGATAGCACTACCTAATACATTTTTAGAGAAAAATGCTGATAATCAATCAACTACGATTTATAACATTCTTTTCGGAATATAAGAAAATAAAGTAGAATTGAAATTCTGAGCATTCCAAGTCATGTACATAGATGAAATATGCAAGTTTCTAAATTCTAAAAACTAAAATCGTCTTGGTTACAGTTGACAAACGGTCTGTCTTCTTTAAATTAAATTTGTCTAGAATCAGATTCCAAACCATTTAATTCCAAATTTAGATACACACATATGTACGCGCCTGATAAATATTCCATAAATTACAATAACCTCTCCGAAATGATAAGTGGTACGAAAGGGTGCCACTTCATCATTTCATTTACCAATAATGTAATGTTATGACAAATACTGTTTGCCGGTAACTGGGAACGGCGTTGGTTTGGATGCTTTCCAAAATTTGGGTACCAGAGGGATCTGTCCTATTATACGGTTAAACTTAATTAATTTGTGTAATTAGTGTATTATGAGGAACGTAAATTCGTGAGGGTTGTAACGGATGTATTCTTGTGGTAGAGTAAATAAGTTAGAAACGTACCTAATACAATTGATACAGATACAATCTTCACATCCTTATTTAGCACTAAAAAAATTCCTTCTATATAACATTCTTTCAAGGACTGTGGGCTTGTCTAATACGAAACATTCGTCAGAATATGTAGTCGAAAACATTTTAACTACGAAGTTATTAACAAATTCCGCAAATTCAGCCGCAGATATTGCGTCAAGTATCTACAATTTATCCACGACATCGCCATATAGGCGATCGCTTTCAAATCGCCTCTAGATCATGGTGGTAGATGCTAAACTGTAACAATTCACGGAGAGGGAAGAAATTCTTTCACGACTTGGAGTACTAGATATTCGCGGCGAAATCGATTTTTAGACCGGTTTTCTTTTTTGCATTTATTTCCCATTCGCCTCGCCCTTTTCCGGAAAATTGCGTCCGAGTCTCGTGAGTTTATTAAGAGATTGAATTTATAAATTGAGCAATTACTAGGGAAAGACGTACATAAGTCGACATGTGCGCTTGCCAAGAAATATAAGCTTTAGCGTTCGTAATTTATATCAATATTAGATATGAAATATTGAAGACAAGTCGAGCGAGTATGTTATGATTCGTTTGAGATTCGTATTTATGTACATCCAACATAGTTGAAGCTCTACGTGTATGTATAGAAGACGTAACGTTGAGTTGAAATGCAAGATTTTATCTTTGAATCGTTGTTTGATGTGTGCAATTCTAAGGAACAATACAAACGACTCAGTTGTACCTCTCTTCATTTCTGATTTATAATGTTTAATTGAATAAAATAGATGCTAACTGTTAAAACTAATAAAAAATCTAAAAAAAAGAACCAATCTTAAAACATGAATTTAGGATTCGAATTCAGCGCCCCCAATTACCTTAGAAACATGTTTTGGTGGCTTAGGTCCAAAATCGTGTATAGGTGCTTGTGTTCTTAGTAATTTCCTGAAAGAATTAGTGGTTGTCTCTTGCTGGCTAATGATGATCTGGTTGTGTTAGCATCATAGTATTATTCTTTTGTGCAGGGTAATGTGGTAGGTCCGCAGATCAGGACTAGGCTGAACATCACCCTGGAATTTGTGCAATTTGTTTTTTTGGTTTTATTTGATTTATACGTTTCCTAGATTTTGTAATTTACATCTTCTATACTTTGTAATTTTTTTATAGTTTATTTTTTATGTTGGTACAAATAAAAATTATTATTATTATTATTATCATAATTTAAAATGGTAACAATAAAGTTGAAGCTGTTCGTGTATGTATAGAAGACGTATCGTTGAGTTGAAATGCAATATTTTATCTTTGAATCGTTGTTTGATGTGTGTAATTTTAAGGAGAGAGTTACCACCATAAAATCAAAAAAGTAATGCACATAAATTCAAATAAATTTTGACAGAAAGACGGTCTTATATTAGAGGTTGAATCTTCATAGATTACTTACTCATATTTTCAATTAAATTTAAATTAAAAAAAGAAAAATTGTTTGTGTCGATCATCTATGTGAATAGAAACAAACAACTTCACATAACACTACATAAGAACTAATAAATATAACACATTAGCCACTTTTCTTGTCCCCAGTCCACTGGAAAACTAAACGGATCCCGTCCATAATTTTTAGGAGGATCGAGTCTCTAATTTGACGAAAAGAAATTTCACAATCATTAAGAAGATTAGGAAAGCCTTAACCAAAGCCGCTATTGCCGTTTCCACCTAAAAAAATATGCATACTAAGGCCTAATTATTTTACCTATCAAATAAAAAAATGCTGGTTTGGAAGCTGACGCTCGAAACACAGGAAAACTAGCATGCACCTACTCATCAATTTTGAATTTTGAAATAGGGTGGGTATGTTGCTCCCTCAATTGCTTCATTTCATTTTCTTTATCGTACAATTATCATCTAAGGTTTTCGATAAATCTGATATATCGAAATCAGAGTCTGTGTCATTTTCCAGCTAAAACTTCTAAGTTTTCTTCATGTCGTTCGTGGTTTTGGTGCAGTCCCAAATCTCATTTCTCTCAATAGATCCAGAAATGAATTTTGTGCTTGGTGGTGGATTGCTGCTTTCTGTGGTGGAGGCCTACGAAGGATCTTTGTCTTTAGATCTTTGTTTAGGGAAAAAATCTCACACTTGAGAAAACCGGCTTTTATATTTTTGGCAGCATATTTTGAAATTTTAGGCAATAATTTTTGAAAGAAGACAAGGAAAGATGTCCTTTTGAGACTAGCTTCGTTTCATCCAGTGTTTGATTGCTGCTTTTCGACATAAATGGCGTTTCTCTAATTACACTATATTGCTTTGCTTTCTCTATTGCATATTTGTGGGCTTTGATATAGTATTTGCTCTGAGAGTTAGGTTTGTAATCACAGGGCATTGTTTCCATTCACCTGCCATCTATGAAAATTCGATGACAGCACACAAAAACAATAAAATCTAATTCTAGGTAGAATAGAAGTACTATCAGCTGTAAAAACGTCTTAATATAAACATAAAGTAATAACTTTATCGACTTACCAAGGCAAAAATACCGTTTTATGAGTAAATATAGAAAAAATTATTTGTGCATCTAAACTCTAATTTCCCAACGATTTACCTTTAATACGTCACATGGTCACAATTAATACAATGCGATTATATTGTATGAGATCGTGGTGGAAAGTCTACTATCCGATTATCAAAGAATTCATGCAATAACTCCATCGTTTCTCTCGTCTTATGGGGGTGTTGCATTTTCTTGCTTGAAATATCCTCTGTGAAATTCATCATCATGTAATTGATTTACAAATGGTCACAATAAATTATTACGATATCCTTCTGCATTAATCGTATTACCAAAGAATATTGGACTAATAATCCATCTACGAGAAACAGCAACTCAAACGCCTATTTTTTGGTAACTGCAAGAAGGATATTTCAAGAATTTTTTGTGGATTTTCACTAAAGCAGATTTGCATTTGTTTATTTAAATATCCTGATAAATGAAACCATATTTCATGGGACCAGAAGGATTTGTCAAGAACATCATCTTTATTAATCGTACCTAAGAACCACTGAGATAGTAATTAAGTTTGGTTACATGATCAATTGGTAAAAGCTCTTGCACGCAATAAAATTTGTATGGAAATTTTTCTAGATCCTTTTTAAATATTCTTTGGCAGCTCCCATATGTTTGTTGGAAACATCTACCATATTTTCAACTGTCCGCGTTAGTGGTCCACCAGCACCTGGCTTTTCGGACATATACCCTATTTAACGGAATTTAGCCACTAACTCTTAAATCAATTGCCGCAAACTGTCATATGTTGGAAAATTTGGAAATTTTGACCAAAATTTTTCTATACAAGGCTGCAAAGAGTACGAATATTCTCAATTTTCTAGTTTTACACCATTTCTAAACTATGATTCAATCAGAAAAACTTTATGATTTATTGTGGACATTTTTAAGTGTCAATTAACAAATAGATTAATGACAGATGTGTTTTATTTGTCAGAACATACCAACATAATAGGTAGAATGCCCAATACTACAATACATTTAGGTGATACTTTTATTTAGTTCAGTATATAAATACATAAAAATACGATAAAATACTAAACTACAAATCGCTAAGTAGACATTAGAAATAATCGAGGGTAAAACCATAAGAGTTCCAATCCAGTTTTACGGTTGTTTGTGTATACTTACTTTCATTGGCAATTTTACGAGAGAACTCTTTTTAACAAAATAGAGCTAAATTACCCATACGATAGAGGGAATTCGACCAATTCCTACCACAAAAAAAAGTTATAACATTACTAAGATTCTAATTTCTACAATTGTGTTCTTAATATTTCGCTCTTCAATAATAGCAAAGCATTTGTCGAAAGAAAAAGTCACTGCTGCTTTAAACATTTACGTCATGCTTCAATATTATTATTAATATAATTACATTAGAAAAACTTTTTTAAAAATTTTTAAATATCCGCAAAACTTTTTCAAGAAATAATCTGATGCCTTGCTAGAGGGTAAATTTAAATGATCGTATGTTACAATAAAGTTAATACAAGGAGCGAAACGAAAATACCTTTATTTTACGAAACTACTAACTTTATATGACATTAATAGGTGTGCTTGTAAGAAATTGATTCACACAGCGGAGTACGGTTTTATACCGAAGACGTGCTATAGCTTTTGTGGAGCGTGAAACGTCAATACTCAAAGAAATAATGATATAAATGTTCGTCGAGAAACGTGCGAGAATTGCACTTACCTACTGCCTTGTTTCGCTAGCTTGTTTGCCGTGTACATAGTTTATTGTGTGAAATCAGCTTACGTAAATGTTAACTTGAGGAAACATTCTCGCTGTAATATCGCAGATCTTAATTTACTGAATATGTTACGGTTAGAGTTTTCGAACGAAATAATTTTCCTCGTCTTATATACGTCCCTTATCTATAGATAAATATTAACATAAATTATTCCAGTTCAGTAACTAACCATAGAAGACAGCTTTAATTCAACTTTATCAGGCAACATCGCCAATTTGCCCTCGTCCATCTTCTTTTCGCCAAATTTTTTCTACCCGATAAAAACCGGACCTATTACAATATCCCAGATCATTAAGTTAAGGAAGCTCTTTAAGACTGACAGCCGTAACAGATGCCGGGAATAAAACGGGCGGAATAGACGGAGAAGGGATAATAACGCCCTGATTCCCAGTTACTACGAATTTACGTCGACCATCTGAATTGCAGAAAAAGCAAGCAACTTGATTCCTAGTTTTGCCTCGACTAAATGAGGGAGAGTTGAGAAAAAAATATTAAGATTTCTTATTCCCATCAAGAGGCGCTCGTTTGTTTTCGCAATGATACTAAAGCATAAGATTTCTTAAACAACATATAAAAAACACAGTAAAAAAGAAGTAAAAACTATCAAAAATGGAAATATATTGCTTTAAAAATTACAAAGATATTTATAAAATATTCGCCACGCCACTGTGTTTTGACAAATATATCAAGCGCAGAGCAGGTGTAGCGATAGGCGATGTTTAACATGTGTGCAACGCACAATCAGAGTCAGTCGGTTTCGAATGTTGAACGTATGTAGATGTTGCAGACATGGAACCAACAATTCGTTAATAAAAAGGAAAATACGACTACGATTACAAAAATTGCGACTAAGAAACTAGGTATTTCAGAACAATAGTTTTACTTTTACTACAGTTAAATTATTTTGAATCGTTGTTTAAAGAAGTTCCATAGATTGGATACATTTAAACAAAAATTTCTTTATTAATTAGTCTCCGATAGTATTTTCATTATTTAAAAAAACTGACACATCAGCGTTATTTCGCAGTTTTTATAGCATCGACAGCTGTTTTTGCGAAGTCTTGTGTTACTTCAATCGAGGTAAACATATATGCTCGATTCATAGGCGGCGCATATTACAGTTTACTCAACATTTTTACATATCAAATACACCCTGTATATAGGTTGGATTTAGAAATATTTCTCTTCCTGGCAAAAAATTTGGAAAACGTACTGGGATTCGACATTCTAGCTCCTATTAATATATGTTTTTGGTCAAAGAATACCCTTTAGCCCAAATTTGCCATTTTTCTCGTATTGAGCATGGCCACTTACGTATATATTCAAAATTTCAGCGAAATCGAAGAGGTTGAGACTTTTGTCAAAAAACGCAAGGGGTATGTATGGAAAAAATGTAGATTTTTGACAATTTTCCAAGGTCGTACTGTATAGCAAAATTTCGGATATACAGTGAAATCCCTCTAAGACAGACACTCTCTAAACCGGACATCCCTTTTGAACAGGCTCTTTTTTATGGAACCAATGCACACGGCTTCGTTTCGTAATAAGTTCTCTTTTAAGCGGACATTCTATTAACCGGAGAGTGACAGAGCATTGGGCTTAGTTCTCGAATATACATCTCTCTTGCGCGGACAGGCGTTATTATAAAGGTGACCTCCATGTGCTTGAAAATTATTAGCCGATCAGTGTGCTTACTGGCTTCTCGCAGCTATTTGAGCTAGCAATTTGTAGGAGGTTAGTGGATTTTATGGGCAATTGTGGTTTACTCCAGCATAATCAGCATGCAGCATAGCAGAGAGGTCTACGCAAAAAGCTATCTTTCAGTTCACACAGGCCATTGTGCGAAGTCTTGAAGAGGGGGACTTGGCTCTTGGATTATGTATAGATCTTTCTGAAGCTTACGACTGCGTGAACAGAGAACTACTGCAGGCAAACAAGGAAAAATATGGCGTCATATGGGGAAGTAGCAGTAGAATACACGAAGTATTTATAAGCCAGAAAAGAGTATTCGCATTATCCAATGGCTACCATTTCGTAAATCATGCAGAGGCGCCTTTAAGGCAGAACGCTTATTTACCCTTTATGGTTTATGTATATACGAATGCTTAGTTTTCTTCTTTCAAAACAAATGATATTTCAACACCCAAAGTCAACAACATTATAATACCAGAACATTATATATTACTTATCCCCTCCATCGTCTTACGAGGACTGAGAAACACCCTAGATGCATGTGCATCAAGCTGCTCAATTACTTGCCAAACCACTTAAAACAAATAACATCGGAAGCAGTTTTTAAAAAATAGTTAAAGAAATTCATAACAGGCTTAGAACAAAACAATCGGAACTAATATTTAAATAGACAATTAATATATGTAACTTTCAGGCTCTGTAATCATTGCCTGTTATCACGCCAATTCATTTTGTGTTTCGTTACTATATGTATCATGTATTTGTAGCACATTATGCAATAAAATTATATTAACTTGGGATTCCCCTAGCTATGTGACTGGATATATATCAAGTTGGTTTTTCATTTTCGGGATGTTTTAGCGGCGCATTGATGCTCCAAAGTGAGTGATACGTAAAAAAAATGTCGATAACAAAAACGCACGTTGACATTGAAAAAATGATTGATTTAATTCATATTTACGAAAAAGAAAAGCATAGTGTACCTACGTGAATTACGTACTTAGGTGAAATTTTTAAAATTGGTAAAACACAAGCAACAAATATAATAAACAAATAAGAATTAAACGAAAAATCTGATGTTAAAATGTTAATATCCGGCAGAAAAAAAAAATTACACCAAGAAAGAAGTAGCATTGATAGAGAATGTTATGAGTGGTTTATTAAAGTTGTAACAGAGGCGTTCCGTTATCAGGGATATGAGTGCGTTGGAAAGCAAAAGAAATTGCGGACAAATTAAATTGTAAAAATGTCGTCAAATGTGCGTCAAATGGTTGGTGGCAACCTTTCAAGTGAAGGTGCAAATGTAAACATTGAAGAAGTTATCGAATATCTTAAACGAATTGAAGTTACAGTAAATAAGTATGATGCTAAAAACGTTTACAAGGTAGATGAAACGGGGCTGTTTTGTCGTGCGGTACCAAGCAAAACATTTGCTTTAAAAATGAAAAGTGCGTAGGGAGAAAAATGTCCAAAGAACGACTAACAATTTTACACTGTGTCAATATGGCCAGATAGAAAGAAAAATTATTCGTTATAGGTAGATCAGATCCCAGATTATTCAAGAATATTAATCTAGAAGAATTGCCTGCAATATGGCGATCAAATAAGAAGACGTGGATGACAACTGCTATATTTACAGATTGGATTTTTTAGTTAGATAGAAAAGTGGGTGTTCAAGGTAGATAGATTTTGCTGTTAATGGACAGTGCAGGAATAGGAGTTGCAAAACATAAGAGTCATGTGTCTTCGACCATGCACTGCATCTGCTGTTGGTCAACCGTTGGACCAGGGCATAATAAAACTTGGTACAGATCTTTTGTAGTAACACACGATTGTGACAAAAACTATGCAAATCCAATAAAAAATTACAGTAATGCATTAAAAGTGATTTAAAACAATTTAGTGTAACAGGTGAAGATGCTGAAACTTTTGGTTTACTATGTGTAACTGTTTTTTCTAGTTATTATGGATTCACCGGGTATTACAATATCTTTGTTAATACAAATAAGTGTATAGCTTATAAAAATAGAATTATTTTGAGATAATTCGCTTAAGCGGACATCCTTCTTACTGTATTACATATACATATTTTGAATGAATATGTATTGAGCATGCTGAATTCGATAAAAGTGTCAGATTTGAGCTAAAAACTTTATTTGGCTAAAAATTGTACAAATAGCAGCTAGGAGTCGAAATACCAACTGCTATTTATATATCTGTTGGCCAACCAAAGCCCTTTAGCTCAAATTTGACACTTTATCGTATTTAGCATGCTCAATTACATATATATCCAAAATTTGAACGAAATCGAACGCCCTTCGAAAATTGCCAAAAATCTTCATTTTTTCCATACCTACATACCCCTTGCGTTTTTTTGACAAAAATCTCGACGTCTCCGATTTCGCTGAAATATTGAATATGGATGTAGTTGACCATGCTGAATACGATAAAAGTGTCAGATTAGGGATATTTTTGGCCAAAAAATATATAAATAGCGGTTGGGATCTCGTCTTCTAGCAGCTATTTATACATTTTTTGACCACAGCAAGTCTTTTAGTCCACACCTGACGCTATTATCGTATTCATGATGGTCAATTACATATACATATATACAACATTTCAGCGAAATCGGAAAGGTCGAGATTTTTCCAAAAAACGCAAGGATTTTTGACAAATATCGGAGAGCGTTCGATTTCATTCAAACTTTGGATATGTATGTATGTATATGTAATTGACCATGCTGAATACGGCAAAATTGTCAAATTTGGGCTAAAGGGCTTTTCTTGATCAAAAACTGTATAAATAACGGCTGGAATCTTGAATTCCAGCATTTTTTTTCGATGACCGTTTAGTAAAACTGTATGCTATAGCAGACGTAGTAGGTATCTCAAATGACAGGGTGTTGGTAGTAAAGAATACCATTACATATTATTTTACATATGTCCCTTAAACTTGACCATGGCACAGTCTTTGTTATTTATATTCCAAGAAACAGAGCATTAAGCTAGATTTAGATTAATAAATTACTTATCCGTGCTCCACAAGAACTAAAAAGAATTTAATATAAAATGTGTGTCATGACAGAACTATTCTATCTAGGTTAATATTTTCGTCCATGCAACTAATGACTGGAATACTTCATCTTCTACATCACGATCTAAAGATAATAATTTCCGTTACCTACCTACCTACCTATATCATTTTCCATTCATTCCATCCATTTTCAACGTTTCACCCGTAGGAAAAGTAATTTTTATATTGAATGCTTGACTTCACGGAAGGTCGGGTAAAACGTGATGAGAGACGTCGTGGTCTATAAAGCGAAATTTGCTGTGGGGATCCTACGGTGGATATATGAGCGAAATCACTGATTACCGACGAGCAGCTCCGTCATGGACAATTTCACGGAAATTTCACGTAATAGGTGTCGCTTCCGCAGCCTTCACAGCATCGATATTAGTTTGCTGCGAGGATGAAAATTGTGTCGGTGGTAATAGTGTCGCTAGCCGGATTATGTGTTCACTAGATGCTTATTTGGAGATTGTTTGAAAGTATTCGTAGGTAATAGCAAAGTTACATACATATGTACTATGGAGGGCAAATGTAATGGATCAGACTTCAAGCGACATGGTCTTCCGCAGGTATTCGACACATTTGACTACTCGCACTTGGCGGCTGTAATTAGTATTAGAGACGGATAACTAGCAGGTAAATTTCAGATAAAAAGATGCGCAAGAAATGTAAAGCAATCTATTATGATTTCATGACTTGCCCAGTTATGTTTACGTCAATAACAATTCAGAACGGAAAGCCCACAATAGACGCGTTTTATTGCAGTTTGATGCATTACATTTGCCCTCGATACTACATATGTACATATATAAAAACAGGCAATTTTTCCGTCGGAATAACTTAATTTGCTCAACCGCTAGTCTAGGCGCCTCCTGTCGTAAATCATTGCTCGGTTAAATCCTCCTCTTCGGAAGTTCCCATCGTTAAATTAATTGCCAAGAGAAGTCATTACAGTGACTATGTATTTATATATGTAAGTATATAACGTTTAATGTTTGCTCGCGAATATAAATAACCGGCTTTGTATTGCAGCGTCAAACGACGGTTGTTATCGCCGCACGCGAAGACACCAACGCAACGACGCGACGCCGTCATACAGCAGAGATAAATCAATTTTAAAACTAATTACGTTCCCTTTGATATTTGAAGGAGTATTGTTCGTGTATCCGGTTTCGTCTTAAGTGCGGATATTTTTAGATGGACTCGAAGAAAATGTTCGAGCTGAAAGTATTTCGTTTCGCGGAAAAGAAATTCTCGCTGACGTCTACACCGTTTACTTCGATACTAAGTTGTGTTCTTCTCTACAGCCTAAAGTGTTGACTGAGGAAACGGAGTGACATTAGCAGCATCGATTTTTAAATTTACGCACGCCGTTCTTTGTTGCCTTGTCATATTTTCACGTACAGAAGTATCTTCGCCTGTTTTATATAGGAAGCGTAAAATTTGAGAAGCTCGTTGAAAGGGAAGGATTTCGTGCGAGATACGGTAGTGTTTCCGTCACTGTCAAGATGTTGTTATAACAAGAGAGGAATTTAATAAATTTGGCACTCCTCTGATAGATGGATGTATAGAATGATTTATTTAAATTTATAAAAATAAAGTCAGATTGCGGAAGCCAAATTATTCAATTTCGTTTCTGTG
>SMLS01073318.1:0-14013 GCA_004785975.1 Popillia japonica | reverse complement strand
GAAAGAAAAGACTTAATAAAAGTGCTACAAGCAAAATAAGAAAATGAAATTTTTCAGTTTTTTTCAAATAACTCGAACGTCATTTGTTCTAAGTCTACTTTCTTTTCGGGATTATAATAACCACAAAAATTAGCAACTTTGCCAAATTTAAACCTACCGTCTATCTTCAATAATAAGCAAGATCGCAATGGTGAGGATCAAAAATGAATCAGCCCGTATAATCATAATTTATCCCAAGCATAACCACTAATGTGTCTACATTGCCAAAATCGTTTGTCACCTTGTCGACTTGAAAGAACTTTTAAATTATGCAAATAGAAATATGCATATATTCTGTTAATATATAAACAAACCGAAATTAAAATCACATTGGCACAATAACAATCAAGATTTATCAGACAATCATGGTCTGGACTTCATTCATCTCGGGAGCAACTAATCATTCTTGACAGGTAAGACATATTCGTGTAATTAATGGCAACAAGCGCATGCGAGAATAAGAATAGCATCTCGAACTGTGCTCTTGACCGGTTTCAGTGATATCGATTGCACAATGACGTTTGAAGTCTAAATAACGATGCCCTAATTAGGAAAGCCACGTACTGATTGTAAGACGTAGCCACAATTCGATGCATATTTGCTTGGTACAGGTCTTCGGATAGATCAGATGTATTATAAATACATAAAGCCCAGAGGTGCACATTTTCGTCTGTAATCATCATTATGTCGGTGAATTAGCACCTCATAGACGAACAACCGTAAAATGGTAAAGGCGTCATGAAGAAGGAACGGCATGGTTTGATTAATGATTAAACATGATTTTTGTTGTTGGTTGAGGCGAACACATAGCAGGTTTGTATGCTGCACAATATACAATATCACTTGGGTATTTCTTACTCATACAAGTATCGTCATGTAATCAATTTACGATGCTTTCTTAACAACCGCTTGATTTGAAAATGTATAAAGTAACGTTAATAGATTTTTTTGTAAAAAAAGAACTTTATTACTTAAATTGAATAGTCGCAAAACTTCCAAAATAGTTGCGTGTAGAACACAGCGACATAAGTTTTACTAGCGACCAAATGTTCAATAAACTATTTACCTACCTGACGAGAATAGTTTTGAAACAACTCGAAGGTTTCATGATGTATGAAAGTTCCTACTTTATTGTTCAACATTAAGTTACACCAACAGACTTCAACAAAATGCAAATTTTAATGTTCTATATAAAATAACTTCATACATGAAAAATTTGAATCTAGTTCCTTAAAATTCCTTAAAATTGAAGCCCAACATATGTACCTAAGTGCAGTTTAGGTAAATTCATAAACAAGATCATGTTGATTTCTTCGAGTTTCTAAATCATTGCGCTTCAATAATTCACATTGTATAAATCAACTTATCAATGTACAAAAACGCTATCATAAAGAATGTATACTCCGATCTCAATCTATTTGACGGAGAGGTTGTATGCATGATGCGCTATATGTACAGTGTGCACTTATCGCTACGCTTCACTGCTTGTATACTTTTCTTAATTAAAATTTATGTTTAAGGTGTATTCTCACGACTCCGCGACTGGTGCGGTTCAAATCTATTCTACCGTCGCGTCGTAACAAAAAGCCGTTCAAGATCGTCCAGCCCTGCTGTTTTAAAAGCGCGAAGGCTTGGAATTTCATCACGATTCGCGATATTCGCCAGCGAAACACCACCTTCATTCGCAGGTACTTAACTCTCTTCCGTATTACTGGTATTTTACGGTGAAATCGCCGTGTATTTAATGAAGTTGATTCACTACGATTTCGCGCTCAAGAAAAACTAATAAAGAGCTAACAAAGAGAACACACATGCTGACACACGTACACATGTATTGATTATTTTTATCGTTTTAAGGCTTTTTGTAATGATTATTATAGACATAGTCATAGTCGCTACTTTAATATTATTAGTACAGTGACATAATATCACTTATAAACACAAAAGTAATTTTAATTATTATACATACATAACACAATATTATCTACTGTGCATAAGTAAGTAATCACTAGGCGTTACTTTGGGAACAACCCATTTCTTCGGCTGGGTCTTATCTGTTCTTGGACGAAAACTGTTTTGTAACTATTCTGTACATGCCCCAGCCCCTTTATCATACAATGCAAATATCTTCTGAATTCTAAGAAACTGTAATCCTACAACACTTTCCTGTGTCTGTGCAAATATTTCACCTATACTATTTGACTGGACCAAGAAAAAAATAAATATAAAATAGTACCTAGTAAAGAAATTTTAAGAATATTGCACACCAGTTGAAAATATTATCGCGGAAAGGTTTATTTTTAATAATGTTGTACAAAAAGATGAACATATTAATCTTTTTCCGCCGAATTACGAAACAAAGCTTCTACGTGTGAATTTGGAATACTTCATGAAGGTTTAATCAGAGACAGAATAGTTTGTGGAATTAAAGACAAAGCATTGCAGAAAAGATTATTGAGAGAACCAAACTTAGCATTGAGAGATTGTATAGAAATATGTATAGCAGCAGAGCAAAGTGAGCGACAATCCAGAGCTTTCTTGAAGGATTCAGGATCGGAGGACCCTGAATTGGAAGTTGTTGTGCCCGCTGAGAAGAATGTATTACCGGAAAGTGTTTTACCGTATTGGAAATTTAAGAATGATTTATCAGTTGAAGATGACTTAATTTTTATGAACAATAGGTTAATAATACCTTACAGTTTACGTTCGGATATATTAGCACAAATACATGATGGTCAACATAAAGGTAAAATTTGCCAGCAGTTTCATAAACAAAATAGGAAGGAACCTTTATTATCACATGAAGTTCCAACAAGAGCATGGAAAAAGATAGCAGTCGATATTATGACTTTTATAAATGTAGATTATTTAGTAGTTGTTTATTATTATTCAAATTGGTTGGAAATTATAAGATTGCAAAGGAAAACTACTTCAGAACTAATAATGAAATTGAAAGAAATTTTTGCGCGAAATAGAATACCTGAAGAAATGGTTTCTGATAATATGCCGTTTAACAGTCTTGAGTTCTTAAAATTTAAAAAGAATTGGGACATTATATCGACTACCTCAAGTCCGAAATACCCATAATCAAATGGTATGGCAGAACGAGAGGTTCAAACTGCTAAAAGTATTATGAGGAAAGCATTTGAAGACAAAACTGATATCTATTCGGGATTGTTAGCGTATAGAAATACTTTTATCAAAACATTGGGCGCATTACCAAGTCAAACTATGTTAAATAGATAGCTAAGGGAGAGACTGCCTGTAAGCACAAGGTTGCTGGAACCACAAATAATAAAAGGTGTGAAAGCAAGAAAAGACCAACAACATATGATTTCAAAAACTTATTATGATCGAGGAACACGAAATTTAAGACCATTACTCTTGAATGAAAACGTGATGATTAGAAAGGATGGAGAATGGATGCCAGGTAGGGTTGTAACAACTCATAACCACGCCAAGATCATATATTGTTGATCGGAGCACAGTCAAGTACGTAGAAACCGAAAGGATTTGAAGCCAAGTTTAAGTTCACCTCCTAAAAACTTTCCTTATCCTGAGGGTAATGTTGAAGTAATTCCTAATGAGAAAACGGCAGCGACACAAGTACAAGACAAGGATAACAACACGGACATGCAATCAAAGACCTAAACGAACAGTTAAACCACCGATTTGGTTTAAAGACTATATAGTGAGTAAATGATCCTAAGGAAAGAGATGAAATATATTTTTAATTTATATAGAGGTATAAGTTGTTATAGTAATGAAAAAAAATGAACACAGGATTATATCAACATTGTATGAATATTGTCATTAAATAAAGTTACAAATAATTAAAACCTGTTTTCATAAAGATATTACACTATTACAACGGTTGTTTGAGAATATTGTGTGATTACTTGTTATACTGTATTATTATACTGTACAAGATGATAATAGCCTGAATAGCATAAGATGTAATTTTTCAAGTTCTTTTGACAAATCTCAGAGAATTAATATCAGAAAATTAACTGAAGTTATCAATTCGATGAAAAACAAATTAACCCATCATAGATAATACTTTATTTAAACATTATTAATGAATCCTTTCAAGAAGGAGTTTTTCCTGCAATATGGAAGATTGCTATTGTAAAACCGATTCCAAAAGTAAATAACACCAAAAAATAGCAGGAATATGGGCCCATTAATATGTTGCCGACATTGGAAAAGGTTATCGAGCATATAGCAAAAAAACAACTTGAAGATTTTCTGGAAAAAATGAAATACTTTCTGATGTTCAGTCAGGATTTAGAAAAGTCCATTCTTGTGAAACCTCTCTAAATATGGTAATAGCAGAATGGAAGAAAGAAATAGAAAACAATAAAAAAAAGTTATTCCAATCTTTCTTGATTTGAAGAGAGCGTTTGACACTATAGATCGTAGAAATAGATTGGTCAAAAAACTTAGTAGATATGGAATAAACGATACAGTTCTATCTTGGTTAAAAAATTATCTGACAGACAGATATTAAATAACTAGATATGAGAATAAAGAGTCAGAAGCCAGAATAGTAAATTCGGGTGTGCCACAAGGATCAGTGCTTGGACCATTGCTGTTTATATTGTATATTAATGACATTGAAAGTGTGAGTGGTGATTTTAGGATAAATTTGTTTGCAGATGACACTCTGATAAGTGTTGCAGATAATGACATTCTACTTGCTGTAAACAAAATCAATGATAGCTTAAAGGTGATTGTGCAGTGGTTTAAAGTAAATACGCTAAAGATAAATACATTAAAGACGAAAGCGATGATTCTCAGTAGTAGACCTGTAGTTTCTCCAGGTGAGGACATTGTAATTGATAATGCAGTAATTGAACTAGTTTCTTAGGGAGAATAAATAGTACATTAAGCTTATGGGCTAGAATGATCGTATATAAGACTATTATCGTTCCACATTTTGAATGCTGTGCTACGGTTTTGTTTCTAGCAAATGACAAAGAAGCTAAACGATCTACCAATTTAAGAGATTTTAAAAGTTTTTGTTCTACATATGTTAAGAATATCAGTAAAATTTAGATGTAGGAAATGATATCCGTATTATTTACCATCTTCTTGATGAATAAAGTTTACTACTACTACTATTATTTATGCACAGTAGTGTATATCAAGATGGCTTTACAAAATTATCAACCCGCAGAAAAGTACTACTTCCTCCTATAACCTTAGTATATAATACAATGAGGTGTTTGCTTAATATCTATTGCATCTAATGCAAGTCTTATCACGCCTTCTATGAACAGGGAACCGGTGTATAGCAGGCAACAAAACTGCAGACCAGCTAGCGAAGAAAGGTTCCCAAATGATATTTACTGGACCGGAGCCAGGTCTAGGTATTACAAAGAGTGCAGTCTGTGGTGCAATCAATGAGTGGCCTGTCTAACAACACCAATCAAATTAGAACCATGTACCTGGACAAAGACACAGCAAGCGGATGATGGAATGACCGTCAAAACAATAACTGCTGACCTACTTATACTAAAAAGGATTCAGCTAAGGGCAGTAACGTGTCTGCTAACAGGACATGACTGTCTAAGAGGTCACCTGCAATCACCTGCATCTTTGTAGATCCCCATTATCTACAAAGATGAACCCTCATGTAGACTCTGCAATGAGGAAGAAGAAACAGCCTCCCACATTCTTTTCGAATGTGCAGCATTAAGCCAACGAAGATTTGCTATGCACAACGCATTGGAATCACCGATGGAGAAAGATTTACCAAATAGGCTCCTAAACCTAATCAAGGGAACTAACCTGTTTGAGTAACACCAAATCAAGGTAGGAATATGCCTTGCAGATCACAGTGTTAGGGATGTTAAACGACCGTCCTACGTTGATTAAAATCAATCAATCAACGGATCTAGGAGAAAACTGCTGATGTTTCTGATTTTTCAAACTCGAGACCAATTAGATCTTCATAAGAAAACACGTTTCTCATGTCGGACAAATAAAAGTGTACTTCTGAGAGCGTCGTGCAACCAACTTCTCTACAGCATCAAAGAAATTACCACAATAGTAACTACATGAAACGTCACCATAAATAAAAATTTATTTTTGAAAATAATTAATAATGATATTTTTATTACACACATACTTTGTCGCATCAATAACTGGTGATAGATCCATAAAATACCAGCGTAAAGCAAGAATGCGCAGCTAGTGTTATGAGCAACAATATTTAGTACAACTCTCTCCAACACTAGCTACAAAGTTCTGTATATAAATAGCACCGATGAGCTCTTATAATATACCATAACACGATATTACTAAACTCTTGATTATCAAAAAACTTAAATAAATTGGACATTCTGTCACTTGATAAGTTGTTAATCACACATTGGTTACAAAAACCGAACTAATATATCTTTACAAAAGACAGATTATATATCCCAACTTATATACTACCCATTAATAAAGACTCAAGCAAGGAACGAACAGGTCTTCGTTGAAGACCACACCACCAACCCATAACCAGTTCTCCATTCACTAAACGAAAGAATGAAAAAATCACATCTCCATTTCAGGGCAAGATTCTTTATTAGTAAATTGACGGCATGATTTTTTAATAACTTACAGCAGATTCTCATTGTTAAGTGAACTTATAAAAATGCGAAGGTAAGAAAATCTTTTATTAACTGATCGGCGTTTATAGACATATTTATGTTCTCAACGTGCGCAAGCAAATTGTTTTCAGCGTATTATGTTGTTTCTTTTACACACATGTATGTACATGTACAGAGAGAGAAATTTCTCATCAACTCATAGCGTTTCCATAGAACCCAACATTACCCAACGATGCCACATCGCAACTTCGAGAATCGAGCGCAGTTAATTATGCATGAAGTATTAGGGACGGGAACAGCATTATGTGAGACAGTACGGGAGAGCATTTGTAAGATGTGTCTAGTCCAAGCATTCTTTTCATTACTGATCGAGAGTCATTAACGCAATTATAAAGGCAATACCTATAATGTGTAAAATATACGTTTTATTTATAAGAAGCTTTTCACACACTTTTCTTAAATAAAACCGAAATAGTAATACCTGCACTCTGCTAAAAATGAAATTCCTAAAAAGATCCTAATTAAACTAAAATACTAAACTAAAATATACCTTCTTATAAAAACGACACAAATAAATAGATAATTCTAAAATATAGTAAACGTACAGGATTTTGCTTCTAATGTATAAGGGGTTCAAACAATGCACACCTTGTTGGTCTTGACAATATCTTAGCTTATAATAAAAATTTCTGTGCACATTTTAAGCATTTCAGGGGTAATACGATTCACCGCATCGATAATTCTTTGTCACAACTCGTCTAAGTTTTGAGGTCGCTCATGTTGGTGATTATAAATCGTGTTTTCAACGTAACTCCACAAGAAAAAATCTAAAGGTTAAGCAAGGGATGCGGCCATGCAATTGCGGTTTTTGTCCTGATGAGGCGATCAAGGAAAGTTTGTGATAAGTACAATTGCACAACACGCGCTACACGGCGCTACTTGCAGGGCAGTTATCCTGCTAATACCAGATGTTATTAAAAGATATGTCCATGGCTTGAAGACTAAGTATAATATATTCTTGTAACAGATAAAGATATTTTTAAGCAGTTAAGGTACCATCTATACAAAAACGGAAGTAGTAGTTAGTATCTAAAATTCCGTCCCACACATTTCATTTTTGGGGTTATTCAGCGTCGAGGGGTGTAACGAGATGTTTATTTGTCGTTGACCAATACTTTGTGATTGAGGGATTGCACTGTCCGTGCAAATAAAATGTGGATTCATCTGTAAATAATATTTTTCTATAAAATTCCCTTCGTCAATTTCTTTCTCCATTACAGTTTCACAAAATTCAGTTCGTTACCGTCTATCTGCTTCAGAAATCTCTTGATGAGTTTGAAGTAACCATATCCTTGTCTTTTTTAAATATTTTGCACAGTTCGTGGTGGAATTCCAACTTGCTCAAATATTTGTTTTGATCAACAAGGGTCGATGTTTTCAACACCGCTGCAAACTTCACCTTCACGACGTTCTCTTGCTTCACTTAAAACTTGTGCTCTCGGTTCTTTATTTCTGTCAATGCATTTGCGGCACTTGACGATACATCCTATCGATTGAAATGCAGAATGATTTTTAAAGCGTATCGTACTTTTTGCAGGAATTGGTTTATTGATGAAAGAAAAGATAAAGCGCCCTACTATTTCTTGTGGGCTAGAACCACCGTAATACCATTTTATTATTTGAATCCTTTCCGCTGTAGTGTAAATAAACATTGTGAAAGAAGTGAGAGAAGAAGAATCGTAAGAAATAAATAACAAAATTAAAATTACAATTGAATATTGCAATGATAAAATGACTATAATACTGCTGCAAATACAGGTAGCAAGGATAGTGTGTGCCTCCTTCTTCGTACAAGAATACTTTAAAAACAACTGTTATAAACACATTGCCTAGATAGAATAATATTAGTAAATATTAGTAGATTGTGTACCATTTTGTTGGACTGCCCCTTATTATTTTAACATTTTACGATATTTATACATCTGAGAGCAGCACAATAATTGATGAAATACAAGATACGTCCAGAATGTCATCAGAACATTAAAAGAGCGGTCACTTGCCTGGCAGTTAGTTAGTTATTTTTGCACTTATTCGAATACCTAGGAAGAAAAATACACACATATTTGGATAAAAAATTTGCAAAATAGATCACAATCTCTAGAAATGATGGAAATGGTATTTTAAGAATAGGAGGAAAAAAGACATATCTTATCAAAACAATTGTAAGAAATACTGTAAGTATTTTTTAGGCAATTTTAATTAGTATTTTGTATTATTATTGAATAGTAATACTAAAATTTTTAGTTAACTTCAAATCTCACGTACATTAACATCCTATACCAAACCTGTACATATTAGGTATAGATGGTTGAATTAGGTATGTAAATAACTTTTTGAAATATGTTTTTCTTCTTCGTATAATTGCTGTAATCTAACAAGTACTTACGTCGACTGCTGCAATATATGTATGTAATTACATTATATTCCACTACGAAAGAATGTATTCAATTGAAAATGTTAAAAAATACTTTCATCGCCTCTTGCCTAGGTGTCTTAGAAGGTATTTATCATTCTGATGCAGCCAAAGAATCTAGCTTCGCGTATGAACGCGTACTTTAGTGATAAATAGCAAGAACAAAACTATCTTCTACAGCGACTATACATATCCGACGTTATAGCATTCCATAATTATCTGCATAAGTGCATACAGAATTATTGTTGGAAATTAATAGTTCTAAGACTTCTATTCGACAGTTAGAAATGTACGTAGGCCTACAAAGAAAACTTTAGTCGATTAATTAAAGAAAAGTATGAGCTAACAACAGCAGATTGTTCTCCTCTCATGATTATGTTATTTGACTACAAAAGGAAAAGCCAACTTTTATTTGAATTAATTAGGAAATGTGAAGGTTTGCAAAGAGTTTGCTAAGTCCATGACATAGGCTGCAATTTGAAGCGCACCACTTCAAAAAAATATTTTTTTAGATTTTAATTGTATGGACCTCAATTTTCGTGGTCTACGTTTAAAAATCTATGTAATGTTTTGAAAGATTATGGGCCATTAAATAATCCATGTCAATTCAAACAATGGTGAAATTGGACAAATATCTTTGCTTATACATATCTCCCATTACGTTCCATTAGCATTGATCAATTCGTAAAATTGCAGCTGAAACGGGGCCTTCCTAAAACTTTATTATAAGGATGCTAAAGAAAATAATTTCTAGTATTCAAATTCTACAACAGAGAAAACCTCAAATCCGATGGGTACATATTTGTCGCAATAGTTCTATTCCCAATCAGATAATTCTTATAAGAAAACGTGACGAATTTTACAATTTTGATTTTTTTCTTGGCACGGTGAAAAAAGGAAAACAAGCGAACCTACGAAACTACAAAAATAATCTAGGCAGTTTACGAAATTCACAAATTCGTGAAGTAACAAAATCAATTATAGAAAGATATAAACTTTGCATAAACAAAAATGAAGCAATTAGAAATTATACTTTTGCCGTCAGATGTAATCGAGATTTTTTGTATTATAGTTAATTTTTTTACTTTTAATTCTACAAAGGGCCCTAACTTGGAATGGGTTGAGCTAAGATTTATACGCTAGTAGGTAAATTAGGGAAGGATAAACACAATTTGAATTCTCTCAGATCATCTCAGAACTAGAAAAACGATCAGTGAGCAACAAGTTTTTATGGAACAGCAAGTAATTATTAAGATTTTGGTCAAAAAGAGTGAGTGAATCCAACTGAAATTTTGCTGATATTGCAAGAATAATATCGCGGAAACACATTGCCACAAATCTGTATTTTTGCTTATGACAAACATTTTTTTGAAGAGCCTGAAAACGGTGAGAACAGCAATGACCGCCCCAGAGCAAACGCAACCAAACCCAACATTGTGATAATAATAATATAATAATATAATAATATAATAATATAATAATATAATAATATAATATATATTTGTCCAACAGATTGCTCCAAACTAAGGACAAAAGATACAAATAATATAAGTAGTACACTACATATAAGAATACATAAAATAAAGTACTTCGATACTTGAACTCAACTAAAAAACACAGTGAAGCAAGAGCACAAGTAAATCTGTACGTATGTACAAGTGTACTGTCTTTAATCTAGGTGGCCAATCGAAAAGAGTACGATAACGACATAACGCCCCTGGAATATTGCCGAGAAAATCAACATCAGTTACGGGAGGCTTTAGCACATCTGAAGATATAAACCTGGAATTCCACAAGAGGTCTGCAAAATGGGTGGGCAAAATGTCAGATGAATAGACACTATATCGGCTAGACGTTTACAATTAGCGTGAAATATTAAAACTTTAGTTCTACTTCTGAATAATGAAAGGCGTCATTCGGCAACAAAGATTAGACAGTTTTAGAATATAACCATCTAACCTAATCAATCATATCTGAACTGCGTATATTTTATTCTACGTTTATCTACTTTTATTACACTCATAATAATAAATCGAGGATATTAAAAAAATATACATACTAATTAGAACTCGTAATTAATTTTAGTTATTATTCTAAACTTTATAGTTTATATTAAAACAAGCAATGCTTGTGTTTCTCGCCTGGGATACATCTGGACCCCACAGAACTCAACCTGTAGTAAATTAAAGAAAATAAGAGGAACATTAAGTCGGACCTGTATGATGGTGTAGTCATTATTATTCATAGTACCTGCATAGGTAACCTATGTATTTACCTTTCATCGTATTATTCTCTTTGTCGTACATTTAAAATACTACACCCATGTTTTCCTTGTAATATATAGAAAGAACCCACTCCTTCATGCATCACCATTGTTACTACCTCAGTATGCACGCGTTCAATTTATATGTAAATATTTTTCAAACGAAGATAATCGTAATTTTAATTAAGGACATATATCGTATGAGAATGGACCAGACTTTCAAATAAATGTAGTACATACTCTAACAAATATTGCGTTATTTAGGTCTTAAGATCGAATGACCAGATACTACACATCCGTAATACAGTGATAAGAGCACATTATTATTTTAAGCATTCGAAAAACCTAAGTAATACTTTCAGACGGTGTATTGTGATGTGGTTCTTCTACATAGAAAGGTAATGTATCATAATCTTCACATAAATAAATCCAGTTTAATATGTCATTAATGAAAGAAGGTAAGTACCTATAAAATATGCATCGACAGCTTGTTTCGACAATAACATTTCCTGCTATGGAAAAGTTCCCATAACTGCTCGCGCAACTAGTACACAAAATTCACAAAGTTAAACTTCATGGTATGTAAGAACAGTAGACTTCATACGTATCCGACACATATCGACAAAGAAACACCTGCCACACAATATTTTATTCCGAATATTGGTGTTACCGTAGTTCATCTCTGCAAAGATATTGCTTGTGTATTTACTTGCAGTGTAGACTACAATATTATAAATGATGTTTCGTATGGTACTAATTGTAAGTATACCATATACAAAGCTTTCATTTACAATTAAATCCCACGTGATCTGTGACGTAAGACGACGTAAATAATATGTTGGTAAATCAAATAATATCCCTAAGCCGTCTAACCGGTCTAACCTGAAAGTTGCAAGGTTGATATTTAACAGTTTTTAGACGCCTCTGTTTGCCTCGTTGTGTTCATTTTTAATTTATTCCTGCATTGTCGTTAATTGTCATATATTTTTTTTAATCTACCAGGAAATAATACCGTCTGCTGTGTAAGTTTATAGCACATTAATAGTAATGACAACGAAAACAAGAATTGTTTCAGATTATCATAATGGTGATTTACATTTACTTACACTTTTATTACATACTAAAACTAAATACAGGATTTAGTTTTTGTAAAATGTTGTTTAGTTTTCGTAAAATGTAGTCCGTTTTAAAAAACCTTTTACAATTTTAACAAGTTACTTATTTGTTTTTTAAAAAATGACATCGTTCTGTTTTAATAATTTAATTGTTGACTTCAACTGTAAACTAAATAATGCACCGCGAGTATCCTTTCGATTTTAAAAAGTTTGGCAATTTGAGGAAAGATTTAAAATGAAAATTTCTCTCCTCTGTTATCCACTTATATGTATGTTCAAATTGTAGGCCCTGAAGAAGCATACAGTGTGTGCGAAATATTGGCAATAAAAATAAAGAACCACAATTAGTGACGTTCCATTGCTGTTACCCAAGAAAAAAACTTCAACATATACATACATATGTATATATGTATAGTTGGTCTCTCGGGTATTTCTCCGCGTGTCTGAACGGCTCCCACAAGAAGAACCATTGCAATTTAAAGCTTGACGTTTCGACGGCATCTCATTCGTCATTATCTGAAATCTGAAGAACATTAGAGAACACTTAATATATATATATATATATATATATACAGGATGTTTCTGAATTGATACGAAAGATTTCAAAGGGTAATTCTTTAGCAAAAATTAAGAGGGGTCTTTCTCATAACTTTTTGTTCAACACCCTTTTCCCACCAAGTTACAGCCCTTTAAAATTAGGTAAAAAAATGTTTTTATTTAATATATCCACTTTGGAAAAATTTAGAAGAATGAAATTTGGCAGATAACTGACGCTAATAAAATGGCAGTTTTTGAGTATTTTTGTTACCCTAAAATGTAATCACAAGGGGCTGAAAAAAACAACCCCTATAATATTTTGCATCAGAACTTTTTATTACGCCTATATTTTCCTATTTAAAAAATTAATTTAAAAAGACAGACTTAATCTGCAACTTTTTTATGTCTTGACTTTTTATCATAAAATTGTTAGTTTGATCACAAAAAAATAAAATACTGCTCAGACTCTTTTCCCATAAATTCACAAAGAGGTTATTATTTATTTAAAAAAACATCAAGTAAGCTGCTGTCAAATGAAGTCATATGACAAATAGTGTTATTGTCCTGATTTTCTCTAATTTCTAGAGAGTTTTATAACCGTGTTAACCGATTTTTTTTTGGTGTTGAGAAAAAAAAATGTATGCAAATACATAGTACTTTTTCGGAACCGCGTTATTATTTCGTGTTCACCGATATTTCTTCTTAAGCGTTTTCGTGTTAAACGTATTTCACTGTATATCTATTTTTATGACCTTTTATGTGCTTATCTTAGTTTCCTGATATTTCTTTTTTCACTTCTAGGTCAATTCAACACTATAATTCGATTAAAGATCAATTTATTCCAATCGCCAGTGGAATAAAATTGACATATAATTCGTGTCAATTAATAAACAGCCATGCCTATCAACTAAATTATCTACAAACAAAGCAATTCAGTGATATATAGGATAAGAATAATGATCAATCAAAGTTATGTCGTAATTC
>ML219377.1:489-36398 GCA_004785975.1 Popillia japonica | reverse complement strand
TTATGTCAGGCAAACCTATCCAAAGTGACAAAATTAAAAATTACACTTCTTAACATTCTTTTAAAATCTAGGATTATTACTGTACAGGTAGGCTGCGCACTAATATAAGCAACCGCTACCGCCAGCCAGACGGCTCAGAGTCTAACCGAAGGAGCAATAAGGACAACATATCAAAAAATCAGCCGACCTGAAATTCTTGTTTTTTAAACGTTGCTAGCTCCCGTATTATTATGACAAGGGTTTGGAATAAAACTCGCTTGGATATTACATTTTTTATGTGTTTTGATAGCTTTTGCAAAGTAAAATATTTGTTATAGTGAGCCATCTAGTACGTGAGCGTAAACTAGTCAAATTTGAAGAATATGGTCAAAGATTATTGGAGTATTCTACGCAATATGTAATTAATAACTACTACGCTGCTACATAGTCTGAAACAGTAGTCCTGAAGCGATAATACAGCAGCAGCAAATTTATGTTGAACTATCATAGTCAAACTTACTTGTAGCTTTCCAAATGATTAACGTTAACATTGTTTCTTTCTCGCAAATACTCGTGAATGTGTTATCTTGAGATTCATATATTCATTATAGTATTTCATTATTTATTGTTCGTTACAGCAAACAACAATAAGAAAATGATTTTATGTGCAAGCAGCAATATTGAATAGACTGGTCGGATGTTTATGGAAAAAAACGTTATGTGTTTACGCGGAATATTTTGTTTAACTTAGGTAATCTTCCGCAGCAAGACTAAGATGGCGTTGTATGCCATTGAATCCTCCACACAGACGTTTAAAGTCATGTAGGAGATTTCATAAGTGCATCTTACAAGGGGACCATCAGGGTTGTCCGACACAGATCTTGATGGATCTCAACTATGTATGTTATAGAGGAACCTCCCCTAAGTACCCAAGTATGAGCATTTATCCTAAAGCGGTCATATTTCTGAGGAATATCAACGTTGTTTTGCGAGTTCCATCAAGTAAGCGCCCGTGCACAGTGGAGTAGATCTACGCTTACGACGTGAGGTGGCCCGCATTCGATTCCTGTCCATTCATTTGATTTTCAATCTTATTTATTGTACACAATGTTAACAATTATATTTCATAAATGATATTTTTCGCTGTGGAAATTCTATTAATAAATAATTAGGACGGAAATTTGCGATAGGCCGTGTATTGTAAATTTCACAATCGAATGGTATAATAAAATTAGTTCATTCCGTATCGTCAACGATTACCAGGTGTATTTTATAAACCACAGAGCTTTGCAGGCGCACCCCCTTCGAATAAGTCACAAGGAGAAGAACCTTTCGTTAACATTCAAGAGAGGTATTCTTTCCTTTACTAACGATTTTGACGCAATCTACGTGTATTTAATCATTGGCACCAAAGCAAGAGCGAAAACATCATTTGCGAATAATTTGCATGGAATATAATTGATAATACTGTGCACAATAAGATTGAAAAAAAAATTGAGCAGGAATTGAAGGTGAGGCAACCTGCGTCGTAGACGTAGATCTACTCTACTGCGCTATGGATGCTTACTTCGGTGGAAACTAACATTAACTGTATAAAAGGAATGCGCAAAACAACGTTCATTTTTCACAGAAACTAGAGTGTATTAGTGTGGGTACTCAGAGGAGGTCCTTCCACTTGTCAGAGTTTACCTCTATTCTCCTATTTAAATATCCAAATTGTAGACTACCAATAACCCACAAAATCTATTCTAAGCAACGTTTCTTTTCAGAAGAAACTTTACAGTGTGTTGTTTTCAGTTTATTGGGAAACGCATCCGCTATAGCAGTTCCGGTAGGAGTGTTAAAATTTGGTACATGTGTAAATTTAGAAGTACGACAAATTCTTCGTGCTATATTCTTCCACTGCCATTTTAAAGTTATTACCAGAAGAAATTACTTGTTGTTACTTACGATTCCTATTCCTATTCACCCTACGTCAATTAAATTATATATAACTGTTTACTTCACTATATATTAGAATTTTGTTTCCCTACTTCAACTAAATTATACGTAACTGTTTACTTCCCTATACATATATAAGAATTTTGAAGTGCAACATAAAAACGTTATCCTTGGTTGAAGATAAATTATGTATGGTCGTTTAAAAAATACGATTCTTAATTTCAAACGATAATATGGAATGATAAGGACATGTACACAGTAATTCTGATAAGATATTTCGTACCCCGTGTATAAGTCGTAAAAGAGGAGGATATGGAAAATTATGTTCAAACGTCTCAGCTGTTCAGAATAAAATATTGCTCTCTAAGTTTCTGGGGATGCTTTTTAGTGAAATCCTGTCGTTACATGTAATATTTATAAATATCTAGTCTAGATTCATGATGCAAAGGAACTTTCTGAAGTTTGAAATTCACAAAGAATATTTAATCAAGTAGGGAGGTAAAGGCAAATAGTTTCGCAAGTTATGTTTCGTCTGCAGGTATATTCAGTTATGCAGTAGTAATATGATTAAATCGCAAACGACATCAGGTAAAGGAAATTTTGTATTTGCTACTAGCTTTAACTTTATACTTTTTTGACGAAAGTAAGCCTGTGTATTTTATTTTTTTATTTGATTTGCTATTTGTTAAAGATTTGCAAAAAATAATCAATCACTTCAGCTATCTAGGTTAGTTTTATTATTTGGGTATGATACATATATGTACTTAGGTATACCGGGTGCTCAAATTGAAGTCGGCACTATTGCTAACTTCGTTATTATTGAAGCTACGATGCCAGTTAAATTAGCAAACTATTAGTGTTTTTTCTTCCGAATACGACGGTAAAACCTAAAAAACAATTGAACTTCGCGTTTTTGAGATATTAAAAAAAATTACATTTTTTTAAATGGAATACCCTGTATATTTTTGCACATTTTGAATGATAATTTAATTCTAAATGAAATCCATTAATACATAGGTACCCAAAAATTGACAAATAAACGAACTACAAGTATTAATGGAAAATCATGTAGACATTGACTAGTTATCGAAAAATTAATACACTTTGCTTTTTATTATTGTCAATATTAAATACTCATTTGAACAACAAAAAACAAAATTCTGAATGCAAAATAACCACTGCTGCATAACCACCCTACTCTTAAAAACTACAAGGACGTAAAGATGAAGCGAGTATTAAACTCAAAAAGTAAAAACAAATAAAAACTACAAAACAAAGATTAGATCATGTGCTCGAAAACATTCCCGTTTTCTTCTACACACTTTTGAGCACGTTTGTACACCATTGTAACAGCTATTAAGATAGTTCGTCCATCGATGTTGTTTATAATATTGCTGATGCTTTCTTGTAGATCATTTGTATTTTCATAGCGATTTTTATAAATTTCATTTTTTAAAAATCCCCAGAAATAAAAATCAAGAGGGGTAAGGTCTGGTGAACGTGGTGGCCATAATACTGGTCCTCGTGTACTTATCCAGCGATCATGAAAAAGTTGTGTTAATAAACCAGCAACAGCTTGAGAATTGTGCGGTGGTGCACTATCTTGCTGGAAAATAACTTCGCGCGATCAGCTAAATCGAGATCATCTAAGAACTCCTCTATTGTATTTCTCCACAGTTCTGCGTATCGTTCACCTGTAAGAGTACTTTCTAGCATATCACAGTTTTCTAAATGTGTAAATCCCATTGTTGGAGCAAATTCAAATAGCTATTTATGTAGTATATTTATGTACGTTGACTTAACTAACACTCGTAATCTTGACAGATGCTATGTATCTTTTGTTTTAGTTCTAGTTATCTGTGATAAAACTATTAGAAATAAATTGACTCTGTCTACGCTTACAATAAAGGTACAATTAAAGCAAAAGCTAAATGGCGTTTTTATTATTACTTATTAGCAAGCGATTAACAACTGAAATATGATTACCATCAAACTAGTGGCGATTTTTTGTTCGCATGAGATGACAAATTATAATAAAATGTTTCTTTCAGTTGTCAATAGTCGACCATTCATTGGCTACACGATCTTCATATCAAGTTGATCTGCTACATTTAAATGCTTGTAGTTAGTTTATTTGTTAATTTTTGGGTATCTATGTATTAATAGATTTTGTTTAAAATTAAATTATCTTTTAAAATATCCGAAAATATACAGGGTATTCCATTTAAAAAAATGTTATTTTTTTAAATAGCTCGACAACCTGAAGTTCAATTGTTTTTTAAATGTTACCATCGTAAACGCAAGAAAACACGCTACTAGTTTGGTAATTTAACTAACATCGTATCTTTAGTAGTAACAAAGTTAGCAATAGTGCCGACTTCAATTTTAACACGCTGTATACATATATTACTTCATCTATAATATACATATATGTACATATGATGTAATTGGGGGCTTACAATATGTGAGCGCATAAAACGTATGTACTTATTTTCATCGCGTCTACGTACAATTCTCAATCATCATATCAATTGTTAAACAATAAAACAAAACAACGTTCCCTATAAACCAGCGCGGTTTCTGATCAGCGTATTACTTATCATGGCGTTCTGAAATAAAAGTCAACCAAACTCCTTGTATCGGTTTTGTTTTAGCAACCATCACCTGTTTTTCAGCGCAGGTGATACCTCTTTTAGAACGGACTGTAGATCCATTAAAAGCAATATGTTAATCCTTGTTAATGAATTTCCTATTTTTGCCTGAATTCTAATTCAAAATAAACTTTATACCGATCAAAAAAGGGTAAACATTTACTACGCGATGCACAATAAATGTTCCAGTTTATCTGCAGCATGCAGAGGTAAAATACATGTTTTGTACAGGTTAGACAGCGACATGCTCGTCATTGTTTGTGACCACTCGAAAATGATGGCATTGTCTACATTACTATGGCAACTCTAATTGAAACAAACTGCGTTTACATACATTTTCACAAAGTGAAATTAACGTCTATTGTTTTAAATAGGAAAAGCAGCGCCACACATACGTATAACATTTTTTGACAAATTACTCCGCCTGTAACGCTTTTAGGAATATCGTATTATTGTTATGTAAATATACCTAGTTATATGTATTTCTGAATTAGGGAGTTATGTAAAAAATGCAGTGGATGTTAATTATTATAACAAATTTTACAATGGCCATGATACTTACTTTCTTTCGATCAGCTACAGAGGCATAATTAACCCGCTGAATTATTATTAGTAAAGATAAAATTAATTGTACACATGTAGCATATATTCATCCTATCTTTACTAATTTTCCGTATTTCGTAAATGTCTAATAATGATAAGTGATACTGCAACGATTGTGGTAGCAATCACGACGGCGGTTACACTTCAGTATGTGTGGTATTTGCGATTGCTACTACAGCTTCCATGCCAATTGTCGCAGTGAGGTCCTTCTCTAAGCGCCTGTTACACACACAGATTGAGATCAAGCTGAAGTCGCATTTGTGGGCGCATTGTAAAAGTATAATCGAGTACACTAATACATATACATACATACATATCTACGTAGTTGCCATTACAACTACTACCACTACTTGCTGTTGGAATTTGCTTCCAATAGGTCACCGTATGCATCATTTCAAAAGTAATGCAGTGAAAGTAAAGTAAGGCAACGCTAAACTTGTGTAGTGTTAAATAACAGTGCAGGTAAATTGAAAAGATATTATCGTAGGACTGGGCGACTAATGTAATGTAGATTAAAAATCAGTAAAAAGAAAAAAATGTTATTTTAATAGAGGTGTATCATCCCGTCGATATGGAGTAAAAAGGCAAGTTTCCATATAAGGCATTTTAGTAACACCAACAGTATATTGGAACCCTTGCTTAAGAATTTTATTGATTGTTATAGCTGTTAAAAATGTACAATGGATTATCTTGATTTGTTTTGATTTAAAACTGGGTGTGGACCAGGTCTATATGTCGCAGCCTGCTAGCGTAAGTGTATATTTGATGAATAGACTAGGCATTTCATGAAACGCCGACACTTTATGTAAGTATATTTCACTAGAGGTCTAATGTTTTTGGACGTTACGTGAAATGCAAAACTGTTTTGGAGTACTAATGAAAATTTAGACGAGGCGTCTGCTTTGCCTTACACGGTTAATGTTCTGTATGCACATATGGTGTATGGTGGTGTATGGTGTATCATTGAATGGTGATCGGGAACGACGGCTCTGTGCTCGTGATTATCGATAGAACTCAGATTTATGAAAAATTGCTATAAGTTACTATAGTGAAAAACCAGTGGTGACTTAGTTTGAGCAAGAGATTGGAATATTTCGCTGGAAACAGCCTAACACACCATCAGCTCAACATCAAGTCAAACTACTTGAAAATACTTTCCAGAAGGAAGACGACGGCTCTTCTGAACTTACTATAAAAACAATTCCCGATACTAATGAGACTTATGACCGACAAAACGCCGATAAGCGCATTAACAAAGCAAAACTTCTTACATATCCTTGTTGTATATTTCGGGAAGAAATGATAGCTGAACAAGAGGTGCAATGCCGTAAATGTTCACGGAAGTTATTCGGTCTCCTACCTACTCTGCTCAGCAAATCAGAGTTACAAATACGATGTGTAATTTACGCACGCCTAGTGAAAGTATTAATAAGGAATGAAATAAATCAAAATAGGAATCGAACTTACGGCTAAGAAAACGCGTACCCAGTCAACTATTAAGTTTCCTAAACTACAAAAAGACGATTCCGTGCTAGTCAGCATTTCAAAAGTAGATAGGGATCTATCTGATTCTCCAAATATGACTTGTATAGTTATGGATAAAAAAATGAGGTTTATCAAATAGCATGCAGGTATGAAATCACAAAAGGCTGGTTTGTTACAGCAAATTTAATACCAGCTGGTGCATCATTCTTATCATTTGGTGGCGTCAACCAAACCAAATACTTATCAATTAAAGAAGCAGTTATGTTAACAAGTGGATGCCAAGGTTATGTCAAGTGTTCGTGCAAATCAAGACAAGTACAATGCAAGAGTTGTGGATGCGTGTGTAAAAGAAGGAAAACCTTATGAAACAGCTGTTGCCACCAACCATTGTGTTAACAAGAAAGAAATGTTTTTCCAGTTTTTTGCATTTTTTGTTTATATACTTTCAATGGCTATTTTGTTTTTGTAGAAGTAGAATTATTGTAAATATCATTGTATGAAAATGTACTTTTTTAAATAAATATAATAATAATAATAATGATATATTTATTGTCCCAAAATTGCAATATGCAAACTTTGACAGTGTCCGAATACAATATAAAATATAGATTATAATGCCCAATTTAAAAAAAAAAATAATAATTTAAAATCTATACTGAGGATTAAATAATATAATTACAAAGTTAGAGAAACCCCATTGTTAAAATACTCATCCGCACAATAAAAGCTATACTTACTGACAAGCTTTTAATAAGTTTCTATAAGAGCGTAATGTGGCGTTTTTTTCTATATTATACACCTCCTGTTAATTTTCATTAGTAGTTCAAAACAATTTTCCATTTCACGTAACGTCCAAAAATATCAAAAATCTAGTGGAATATTGTAAAATTACATAAAGTGTCAGCGTTTAATGAAATGCCTAGACAGTTCGTGAAATTACCAATTACGCAAGCAGGCAGCGACATAGGTATGCCATATCACACTCTGAGCATAGTGGTCTATGGCTTATTGTATTATTATGTGCTTAGTGAACTTTTTACATAAACAAATTATAGGCTGTGTGGTAGATCTCTTTCCAGTAGATCTGTTAGTAGGTAAATTGATCGATGCAATGACAATCTCCGTTGTTCCAATGCAGGACATTAAAATACAGGCGGTAGGCTGTCTCCTCTTCCTCATTCTTTAGAGGTGCCAATTCTATGCAGGTATTCCCTCAGACAGCCGTGTTCTCATAGCAGACTCGTTACTATTCTATATTGTACACGGTTAGTGGCCAGCTCATCAGCTGCTAATTGCTAGGATAGCTGCCCCGCCATCCGTTTCCTGTTTAACTACATCTCAACATTATTGCAGTGCATCTGTTTTTGTAATCGACTCAGCTGCTACACTACGCATTGCAGTGTTAGTCCAGTGAATACTGTTGTTAGATGTTCATGCCAGCTTCTTTGCTAATTCATTGCCTGGGATACCTTTATGCGACGGCACCTACACCAAAGTAACTTTGTTCTGTTCTGCCAGGGTTTTTAGTTCATTCAGGCAGTTCCAAGCTAGCTTTGAGGTTATCTCTTTTTCTTTGCAAAGCAGAATTTGTCCATATTTAAAAATGAATAATATATCAAGCAATAGGCATAAATAATAAATAATATAATAATAAATAAAATAATAAAAGTGGCACTTTATAAACTGTCAACAAAGCTTACATTATGAATCAACTATCAATGGTTGTAAAATGTGTTATTTCATAGCTCCTTGTACAGGGTGCCCACCTAGTACGCAGTAAGTCCAATATAATGGTTCATAAGAGGCATAATGGAATTTTTTGTTTTTGATGTTTACTTAACTCAAGATCTACAGACTAAATATAATGTCGATTATACAGGGTGTTCCATTTCTTCTGGACGGATAGCCACTTTGTTTCTTTAAATGCAAACCTATATTTTTTATCATTTATTTTGAATTTTCATGAAAAACAAATAGTACTTTATGTATAGTACTCATATGAAAAACTTAACGGTTTTTGAGATATTTAGCTTGTTATATTTTTTTATTCGATTCCAGGTAATCATAGTATCGGAAATTCTCTGGTTATGTCGATCAAGTGAAAGAATATTTTTTGACCAAATGTTAAGCAACAATGGCTCTTCAGAATGCCATGTCAGAAACTGAGCTACAATATACAGAGTACACAAAAAATCTTGTCAAATTTGAGGAAGAAAAACATGAAAAATCTCCGTTAATTCAAATAGAACACCCTGTATTTTATTGGTCAGTAAAATGCACAGTTTAATATACTACAACTTTGCTATAGCTTTCCCTATACCTAAGTTTAATACTTTAAGAGACATGCAATATCATGGTAAAAAAGTGCTCCGCTTTAAATTTACTCCACTTAAAAGAACAAAAAAACTCAAAAAAAACAAAGAGAAAACTAAAGAAATTGCTCGAAATGTCCACTGAGAGTTGATGGACAATTAATCCAATCTATATTTCCAATCTCTTAAAAAACACAGTACGGAGTAACACTCAAAGCGGTAAGTAAGTGTTTTTATTGTCGCTTGTATACAGAGTGCACTTCGTCAACCGAGGTATGGATATATCAGTAATGACTGGTCGACTGTAGCGGGGGGATCTATACAATACCCCTACTGCGCCCGTATTAAGTGACTGCCGAATGCGGATATGCGATAACAACTGTCTGTTAGTATAGCACTCGTACTCTGCACAAAATTTGACTTTTTGCCCTCCATCATCGGCGCAATAGGGAATCTAAGGTATTGTTGAACTGCGATGGACAAAATGGAAAATCGATGCATAAGATAAAGAGGCAACAAACTATGTTTCCGTCAATACAATGACACAGTTGAATATAGCATATACGCCGTTCTTATTCTAACAAAAGGAAACTAGCTACAGATATGTATACCCATAATAAATTTTTAACTTTAGATATTGATCACTCGCAGGTGTTCACATGGTGCGTAAACAACTAAGATTGTATCTATTTGATTTTGAACAAGCTGTTTTGAGCAAAAAAGCCATAGAGCAATAAAAGCGAAAAAGGCTTGTGTATGGCCATGCGTTCATAGAGGTTATTGTGGTTAAAGATTTGGACGAGAATAAATAATAAAAATAGAAAGGATAAATTGATAAATATACATAATTATAAAAATTGAGGAGTTATTGGGCCGTGGCATTGTGGTAAATTATTTTGGAAACTATCGCTTACTAAAACTGAAGCAAAGCTCTTGCTATTTCATGCGTGTTGGATATTTCAAGCAGTATGATAAAAATAAATTACATTTTGGATCTTTGCGTGGTAGATTTCAACGACAAATAAATCTACTAAAGCATGCATTGTTAAAGTTGAGATCGTGTTAGCATTTAAAGCCTCTGCTAGTAGTATAGCAAGCAGACATGCTATTTCGGTTTGCTTAAAATTTTCAGTATGCAGTTGTCTAGCCTGAAATACTGATGTAACTACGTGACCAACATTGTTGTCAATAGATCATTATGCCAAATTATCAATTTTGTTTTGCAATCAAGCACCGTTTCACATTAGAGATGAAAAAGTAAATAATAAGACACTTATACATAATATGCACTACTTGCTTACATTGTATAAGACGCGTTAGTTAAGAATGCACAAATATTTTAGCCCTCGCTATTTTAGCATTTACATTACCAGATGTTTTCATATATATTTAAACAAACTTTATTTTAACTTACAGTCCCTGGCTCTAATTGCATTACCCCCTTAATTATACAACAATATTTATTCAAGAATTTTCCTCGGTTAGATAGCGTCTAAATCGCATGTAAAACTGCAGTTAGAATAATAGCTAATTAATATACAGATGTGACTAAAAGTGAACAACTGGAGAAGCATCTGCAACGACCGATAACGTAGATCGCTGGGGTAGATTGTCAAGCTTAAACAACGAGAAAAACAGAGTAAAAAAGAAAGTAGGAGACAGGATCTGCTGTCCCTGCACAATGCGGATGGAACAAGCAAGTATTTAAACGATATCATTGCGGTGTATTGTGTTTGCAGACAGACAATCTGACGAGATTAAAGATCCTGGAAATTCAGTGGTTTCTTTGTAAACTCTAACATAGAAATGAGTTTTATACCAATTTTCTAAGCTGCACACGTCTTCCACTTTAATAACGTTCGGTGCGGTTGTGCCTTTCAAACAGAGTAAACGAAACGAATTTCAACTAACGATCGCATTAGATATACAAAAGATCTTCTAAAATCAAATTTGCTTTAAAATATATTCTTCGGTTGCGCGGAATTCCTAATTGTAGTCTTTTTTGTTCGTATAGTGGCACAGTAAATGTGGTATTGAAAATGCACATCCAAACTTTCTGAATATAAGTATAAATTAGGTATGTAAGACGGATTTTAACCAATTTATTGTCAGTTGAATTAAGTCATTTTTAGTATGGAATAAATGGCCACACAGGTACATATTCCGTTTTTATTAGGAATGTGTGCCACCAAAAGTAGCGAATCACACTTCAAGCGATATGACCTTTCGTATACCTGCGTAACATCCGACTAATCGCATTGGGCGACTGTAATTAGAGACGGATACCTACCTAGCAGGTAAATTTGAGGCAGAAGGATTTGCAAGAAATGCAAAGCTATTATATATATTATTTACCATCGTTGCATTTACTCTATATTATAAATAAGTGCCTACTAGATAGATTTCGTAAACACAAGCAGCCTTTTCTGTTTCTTGATAGTAAAAATGCATGTTTTACACTTGCATATTTTAAATCAAACGCTTCTTAATATAGTAACACAATTTTTTTTATAGAAAACAAAGAATTGTTCGGAAAGGGGTATTAAGAAACGATTTTAATCATATTAGAGAAATTTACTACGAATCCCCTTAAATTCCTAATGCCTTCTGAAGTTCTTGTTTTTCAACGAATTTTGTACCATTCATGTCGGCAAATTTTAAATATATTTTTAATTACGAACATAATTCAAATCCCACAAAATTCTTAGAAATAGTAGACATTTTGCTATCAGACACATTGTATATTTTGTGCTGTTTGAATTAAAATATTAAGCGAATATATTAATAATATAAAAGTCGTTCCATAGTTACACGTCCTATTCTACAATTTTATAATTTTTGCAAATATTGTTTGAATCATATTTTGCATGAGAAATTTATCCTAAAATTTCTTTTTCTTCAATTAATTTGGCTGCGTTCTACCTTAGTTTAGTATATCATATTTATTTCCAATACAGGGTGTCCGCGATATACAAAGCATGCTTTTAAGGGATGATAGCTACAACGATTTAGAAACAAAAACATATAATACACCTTGGGTCTATCTGTAAGCGTAAATGAGAAAAAAAATTATTTCTCATGTCACAAACTTCGACGCATACTGTACAGCGGCGACAGATACCCGACGATTACAGGCGTGTGTTCTTGCAAATGGGCAACACGTCGAGCCTTTCCTGTAATACATTTTCTCCTGTCTCTCAAAAACGTCTTTTTAGGACCAACAATTTATCACGAATAAAAGAAAAGAACTAAATTTTGTAGTAGCCTTTGTGAAAGAGCTTAAAGCGCCATAACATAATTGCACTATTATTAGATATACAACTTTAATTTTCATTTACCGATCGAAAGCTGCTATTAAACACGCCCTTTTTACTCTAACTTCAACATAACATCGATTTTATTATCATAATCATATTATTAAAAAAAACTCAAAGATACCTCTTTCCTATTGATCGGATATTTTTAAAACGTATGGCCATTGACTTCGTACGATACAATGGTCGAATGTAGTTCAAGGTCGTATTAACATATGATATTTGGCCGCATCTGCGCTTCTAATAAATACGTGTACAGTATGGTGTAAGACAAATGACACTACGCTTCAATTTCAAAGTATTAAATAATTCGTTTTTATCGTTGTTTTCAGTTATTTTCAACTCTAAATTTTTGATATGGTTTTTTGGTTATTTAAGAAGCAATATGGATGAGTTTTTTTGTACAGTTTGACCAAATAAGGTTTTTTAGAAATAATTTTTTTTCTCGCTTACGCTTACAGATAGACCCAAGGTGTATTATATGTTTTGTTTCTAAATCGTTGTAGCTATCATCCCTTAAAAGGATGCTTTGTATATCGCGGACACCCTCAAATATTCGAACGATCGCAGATGACCTCTGGTGGGTAGAAACCAATCTGTTTTAATACTCACACTTGCTTTACGCTTTTGTGTGTTATGTCATGGTACGCCGCGCTTTTAAAATTCTACTGAACGAGCAAGGAGATCCAGACATCTAGCAGAGCTGCCAATCCACGTATTGCTTGATGTAGGCACGTGTCTACTGTTATCAATTGTTTTGGAAACTTTTCAGTTCAATAAAGACATAAGATTAGAATTACGTACTCTACCCAAAAAGTTGTCTATTTCCCAAACTTATTGCAATAGTAGGGCATAGAGGTTCTAATATTCGAACAAGAGGTGATATCGCCTGGCATGTACAGTAAAACCTGTATAAACCGGAATCGCACGGTCGTGATCAAATTTTCTGGCTTGGACAGAATTCCGTTTTATCAAGGGTAGATTTAAAAAATATTGATAATTCATACAAAATTTATTTAGTTATTTATGTGCAGTAAAGGCTTATAACACGGCTTCCCCGTAACACTAAAATTATACACGGCCGTTATGTACAGGTTGTCCCGCTTGAAAATTAAGGAAAGACGGCGGTCACCTAAATGCATCTAATACTTTTTGCTTAACGAAATTTTCGTCAATAGCATATGTAAAGCCGTTTAACCGGTGACGTAGAAATCTTGCCATATCAGATTGTAGGAATTAATACATAATTTTTATACAAGTTCCGTTATATAGAGGTTTTCTTATGTTTTATATGTATGTGTGTATTTTCCGTTTCCACGTTAGACAGGTTCCGGTATATACAGGTTTTGTTTACATGTCCGTCTCATAAGGCTCAGTCGGGACTGAATAATTTTTCCGTTATAGACAGGCTTCCGCTATATACAGTGTCCGTTATAGACAGGTTTCACTGTAGTAGTACATATTTCCAAACCGTGGCAAAGTACGACGTACGCAGAAATCAGATCGCCTCTAATACTTTTGTTATTGCTTTTGCCGGTGATTAGGTACTGCAATTACATATATCATAATGTTTCATTTCAACTGTTTGGTATGAAAACGCATAATTTAGTCAGAGTTTCACTCAGTACATATAACGTAAAAAACATATGAGCATTTGACAGTAATTGTTTAGCAAGCTAAATGTAGTGTTACTAATGGGATTGGTATTGATAGAAAATACATATAAAGGAGACAGATGCCTACTAAGCGAGAATGAGGAATAGGGCCAAAGGATATAATTGTACACAAGTAAGTAATTATTTCTGCCTAGCCTTAATAAATATTAATGTTGAACCACTCAAGTGTTTAATACTATGCATTTAGGTAAATTACTTGTAAAAGTAGGGTACATTTTCAACTAAAATTAAATAGTAGTTTAAACGTTATAAATTGACAAAGATTTAAAGATTTCCATTAAGATTTTTTATGGATTTATAATTACACTTTGATGTTGTTTCAACAAATCTAGTACCCAAACTTCTCGTTTTCCATTATAAGTCATTTATTATTAAGTGACGCTTGTTAAAAGAATCATAAACAACAATATCAAATTACATACATTTTAAAATATGAATTATCACTACTAATACAAATAAAATTGACGCTGTGCATTTAGCTAATCGGCGGTAACCTACTATTAACACAATTTAATAACCTTGAAGACGTAAAGAGCTATGTTGAAAATGAACCTTAGCAAAAGATTATAATTTAAGTAGAAGAATGTAGCAAACTACATAAGCAACACAACTTTAGGTGATTAGATTTTGGTTAGACGACAGTTTTAACTGGATATTATCTCTTCATTTATTAGTCCACAGTGGATAAATTGCACCTCAACGTTGCAACTGTCACAAATTTTCGTCATGAATATGTGAACTTATTGTTGTAGTTATTCTTTTTCGGGGAAAAAAAACTTCGGTGTGTGGAACTGGTATCAACTGACAACCCTCTGTTTTTCGAGTGTAAAATGCACCCCAAAATCCAACCCCCCCCAACCAAACCACTAGCTTAATTTATTAAATTCTATAATTTGAACTAAAAATGCTCTCATTTTCGGATTTGTAAGTTAACTGTTGCTGTTAAAAGTCCGTAAAACTAAAACAAAATAAGCCATTCATTGATGTTTAATTTTCATGAATTAATACCTAACATCTAACCTATAACACTAAGCTATTCTTGTGGAAGGAGAAGCATTATACCATACAGCAAAATCTGAAGAAATTTGTGGTTGACAGGAAAATTTCGCTTCTTTCGTGGCCGGGGAATTTTCCCGGACCCCAATTCTATTGAGAATGTCTGGAGCACGTTAAAATCTAAAGTTTACAATTTAGAGAAGCTGACAAAAGAAGTTGCGCCATTTTTGATAGACGTGATAATTGTCAAATGAAAATATCTTCATCTTTATATGTATATAACATATATACCAAGAACAGAAAAAACATTTGAATATGTAAATCCGTAAATTAATGAAATTCTTTCAAAGTAAAAAAAAATGAAATATATATTTCGTATTTGTAGTAACGAGTATTTCAACGTTGGTTGCGTTAGATGGCAAGGAAACAATCCTATAATTTATTAATATTGAAACTCATGGAATAGGTTTTATGTCAAATACCTGCACGGAGATCGCGTACATTGTATAATATTCGCCAGAGATCTTTAACTTTCGCAATGTTCACATTAGTGTGAATGAAACTTTATATGCCGTTGATTTGAACGTAGCGTTGTGCATTTTAGGAAATTAATGTGGCTAGAGTGGGCATTAAATCTGGCTGTAATGCTCACTCAAGTGGAAAGTGTTCTGTATTTCAACGTATTTTCGTACAGACGCTGATATATATTGCGTTATTCTTAACTTAAACGACTAAGACTAAAACTAACGGTAGCAATTTCAATCTTAAGTTGATACTATCGAATTTTGTGTTTGAAATTAATTTATATTGAATATTATTACCTAATCATAATTGGAATCTCAGTTATTAATTCAAGCTAAATTGTATAATATCTAGTACAATAATAACAAAAAAAAAGGAAAAGTGTGAGAATGTGCAAAACCGTGTCAGTATTTCGACTTTATAACCTGTCAACAAAACTAACTTTATGAATCAATCCATAGGTTGTAAAATGTGTTATTTCATAGCTCCCTATATATGAAAGGTTGATAGAGCAAATAATTACCGTTCAAACGATGTTTCACATGATTCTTGCTATAAAAAATGGACAATTAATCTAATCTATATTTCCAATCTTTTAAAAAAGACAGTACGGAGTAACAGTCAAAGCAAAGTGTTTTTATTGTCGCTTGTATACAGAGTGCACTTCGTCAACCGAGGTATGGATATATCAGTAATGACTGGTCGACTGTAGCGGGAGGATCTACGCAATACCCCTACTGCGCCCGTATTAAGTGACTGCCGAATGCGGATATGCGATAACAACTGTCTGTTGGTATTGCACTCGCACTCTGCATTAAATTTGACTTTTTATCCTCCATCATCGGCTCAATAGGAAATCTAAGGTAGCGTTGAACTGCGATGAACAAAATGGAAAATCGATAAATCAGATAAAGAGGCAACAAACTATGTTTCCGTCAATACAATGACACAGTTTAATACAGCATATACGCCGTTCTTATTCTAACAAAAGGAAACTAGCTACACATATGTATACCCATAATTAATTTTTAACTTTAGATATTGATCACTCGCAGGTGTTCACATGGTGCGTAAACAACTAAGATTGTATCTATTTGATTTTGAACAAGCTGTTTTGAGCAAAAAGGCCATTGAGCACTAAAATGCGAAAAACGCTTGCGTATGACCATGCGTTCATAGAGGTTATTGTGGTTAAAGATGTGGACGACAATAAATAATAAAAATAGAAAGGCTAAATATACATAATTACAAAAATTGAGGAGTTATTGGACCGTGGCATTGTGGTAAATTATTTTGGAAACTATCGCTTATGTTATTGTATAGATGCAAAAAAGCACAACTGAATTGAAAACATTTCCATTATCCAGGACAGAGCACCGACAAGTTAAAGAATGGTTAACGTACCTACGTTTTTTCCAAATCGTGTGCCAAGTAGATATTTCGCAAATTCAGCGGTGTACTGACTGTGGAATTATTTAAAAAGTTTACTGTTTAGAAGACGATCTACAGGGCAACAAGAATTAAAAAACTATGGGGCAAATTGGTGCAATTCAACCAAAAATCTTACAGAATTCTGGATACAATTTGGAGGAGAGGTTGGTAATCTTACAACAACAAAATGGAGGTCACACTGAGCAATTGTCGTAACTGGTTTTGGGCATACTAAATCCCATTTGTTAAGCAATTATATTTTGTTTATTTTTCTTTATTAACTTAATTTGTTAAAAAGTGATAATAATCTAAAATATATCTCTTACTCTATAATAACTCCATAAAATTGCTCTTACCATTTTAAGAAATGATCAACCTTGATTTACCTGTCGCAGATGGACACCTATCACATTATCCGAAGGACTGATCCTGTCTAAACCTTTACCGATCTTTCAAAATCGGATCGAGATTGTGTTCACAATCAAACTTACCCCTCAAGGGATAGCGTGAGCTGTTAACTGAAAAGTTTGAAAGATGTGGATTAATTTCGTTGCAGTGTATTATAAAACGTTAAAGAATTCTCTGGTACTAACAGAGAACAAACTAGTTAGTCACGTTTATATTTCTTCTCATATAACGCTGTCGTTCTTCTTAGCTTATGTTATTTATAGAAAACGTTTAGAAGACGAGGTTTTTTTTGATATTACGGTAACCGTCTGGGATTCTAAGTTTCAAATACTCTAAGATTTAGGATTTATTTTATTTCATTGAAACGAATTCGTGTAGTGATAAAAGGTAGCTGAAAAGGAAACATTTTAAAATCAAAGCAGAATCTGTTTCTTTAATCATTCTTATATGACAAAAATGATAAGTAAAAGGCAATCTTTTAGTTGTAGTGATGTAAGCTGTTTACTTTATGTTTTAATTAATTATAATATCCACATGTGGAAAATAACAATTGCTGTTAGTTAAGCCATTCCGTTTGCATATGCATATTAAATAGAATTCCTCGGAATTATAAACAAGTAACATCACAGTGAAGGTTAAACGTTCTAATTAATACGCCGAATTAATAATTAGTATTCACGCTTTAATCGCTTTCATTTTCCAGAAATATCCTTTCACGGGTTCATACTGCATGCTTATTGATTGTTAATCTTCCCGCAATAAGAGATTATACACATTTACTACCATAAAGTTTCTATTTTGGGGACTAACCTCTTCTACGTATGTACATAAATATGACATGTATTAATGGCAAAAATATGTGAATGATGGGATCTAAACAGTGTATCGTTGCGGGACAAAAGTAGCACTACAAAAGTAAGAACTTTCCTGTTTGCTAACTTCTGGTGCGAAATTCAACATAGTATAAGTGTAATTGCGCTATTGTGAGGGAATGGTTTCGTATTTATCGGCTAAATACGCGGTTTGATGCTAAATCCTATCTTTAAAATGTAAAGAAAAATGCGGACGTATTAAATCTTCCACTGATATTATCTATCTACTATTTACAGTTAACCATTTTTCTAAATAATTGATATTATTACCTGTTTTGCTTGATTGAACATACAATTTTGCACAAATATTCACTGGATCTCTTGGTGTCGAAGTAGAACACTAGATCACTATCACCCACAGGACACCAAACACTTGGATAAATGCCAACGCGTTTCGACAGCAATGCCGTCATTATCAAGGCTATAATAAAACTAAATAAACTGACAACAACTTAACAAGAAACCTAAAAATTACACGTAAACAACCACCAAATGTTTCACATCATTAACTTTGCATTAACGAAAACAATGTGGCGCAGCATGTGGAATAGGACCATTGTCACTGTTCACCAAACACGACTTGTTTTTGTAAATCTCCAAACTTTCAAAAACATTTAGAAATTTACAATTACTAATCGATCGAATTCATTTTACATTAGAATGATCAATATTATGATCGTTTTCGAAAATATGTTGGGCAACGCTGGACTTCTCAATTCTGTTATGTTTAAGATTAGCCATATGCTCTTTGAACCTAGTTGAGATGGAATGCCTTGTTTGCCCAATATATTTTTGATTACAATTTTTACAACTAATTTCATAAACCCCCGACTTTTCCAGAGGCTGTACCTTATCTTTAGGGTTACCGATCAGACTTCTCAAATTAGTGCCTGAACTGTAAACCGTCCTAAGATCCAGCCTCTTGAAGATTTTACTCAAACCTTTAATGATAAAGGGAGCAAAAGGGAGGGTAACAAAAGGTGTGTTGAAACCATAAAATTTACATATGAAAAAGAGGAACACGGTCAGCTACCTTTCTTAGATACCTTAGTTATTAGAAATAAGAATTGTTTAGAATTTCACATGTATAGAAAAGAAACCAGTACACTTACACACGCTACATTCCTTCAGACTCCCATCACTGTGCCCAACACAAAATGGCAAGTCTGAATTTTTTGGTTCATAGATTGCTCACCTTTCCTTTGAACAAGGTTAGGTATGAGAAAGAGCTAGAAGTCATTAAACATGGAGCCAGGTGTAATGGTTTCCAACCTCAAATTATTTATAAATTAATTAGGAAGTTTAATTATAGGAATTTTTTGAAAGAATCCACGACTTTTCGAGAAGTCAACACACCTTTTGTTACCCTCCCTTTTGCTCCCTTTATCGGTTTGAGTAAAATCTTCAAGGGGCTGGATCTTAGGACGGTTTACAGTTCAGGCACTAATTTGAGAAGTCTGATCGGTAACCCTAAAGATAAGGTACAGCCAATGGAAAAGTAGGGGATTTATGAAATGAGTTGTAAAAGTTGTAATCAAAAATATATTGGGCAAACAAGGCGTTCCATCTCAATTAGGTTCAAAGAGCATACGGCTAATCTTAAACATAACAGAATTGAGAAGTCCAGCGTTGCCCAAAATATTTTCGAAAACGATCATAATGTTGATCATTCTAATGTAAAATTAATTCGACCGATTATTAATTGTAAATTTCTAAATGTTTTTGAAAGTTTGGAGATTTACAAAAACAAGTCGTGTTTGATGAACAGTGACAATGGTCCTATTCCACATTCGTCATTCTTTTCGTTAATGAGAAGTTAATGATGCGAAACAGTTGGTGGTTGTTTACGCGTCGAAACGCGTTGGCATTTATCCAAGTGTTTGGTGTCCTGTGGGTGATAGTGATTTAGTGTAATACCATTTTGATAAAAGTGTTGTAATAGGTACTAAATCGTGACAACAATGAATACGCCTAATTTTGTATATATTTTGTATCTTAAGCGAAAAAAATTTCCGTAATACGGGAGCAGAATATCAATAGAAGCAACATACAAGTATGATGAACAGATGCAAACAAATTTAATAATCGAATTCACATTCATTAGTAAACGCTAAGTACATATTTATTTGATCATATTAGGTAACATCTTTGTTGCTCTAATTCTGGAAGTTCCACCAGTCATGACACAATCAAACAACCACAACTATTGGAGTTTAAAAGTTTTGCCTTCGCCTGTTAGGAAAATTAAAAGTAAGTAGTATATTATAATTTTCAATCAATAAACTTATCAGATTTGTCTTAATGGATTATGAACGAAATGCTGATAAATGGTAGCAGTATTTTTTTAATTTAGTTTCTTATTTGTAATTACGTACTTTAAACCAACTTTTACTTACAATTTCTGTCTTGACATTGAAGAATTATTACCCCGCTTCAAAATTTATTTTTTATTTCAAATACAGAGACAAGTTTCAGTGCAGTGCAGAGAGCAACGTGGAGGCGTCGACCGGCCATATGCAAGCGAGGATTCAGTAAAGTTTACATACTCTCATGGTTTATGTTCGTGATTTTCATGAGTGAGCATAGGTGATGCGGGCGGATACATGTTTACACATAAAATACCGATAAAAAATATATTTTATAACGTGCTGAAACATTTACTGCTGTAAGAAGCTTGCATGAAATCATAAACTGGTCGGTATCTATTAAATATTCGAATCATTACATATCTTACCACATTTGTTTTGGTCAAATGAGTACGGTGTGTTGAATAAATATTTTCTAATGATGAAAACAACTGTTGCACATTGAGTGATGGTGTATTTGCAAATGTAGAATAATCTTTATTAATACTAAACTAATAGATCCTCCAAGGTATCGTCGCAAATTTGTCCTAGTACGAGAAATCTGAATCCTTGTCAATAACACTTTCAAATATTCGTATACGTAGGTGAGGGTAAACATCATCTGCAATTTGATTAGAATATACCAACGACATCTAATCACTTTATAAATCCCTCTAGTAGTTCAGTTCTTGTAAATAGTTTCTAAATCACTATTTACCTGACTATCTCGAAACATTTTTTGGCTTTTTTTGATAGCTTCAGCGCCTCTCGAATCAATAATTATAAAACTACGCTCTTTATATCTCTAAAATGTTAGCGGTAGTAGAACACAGGTTGTGGTGGTTCAGACACTTTGGAATTCAGTTAGCGAAATACTTTTCTATGTTTTGAGGACTTTAGAAACACTGTTTGCGTATAAGCTATTAAAGCATTGGTATCTATCAATTGCGGAGCGTTCTGGCAACATCAGACATCTGCACTTTTGGCTAACATTTGGTTTGATATGATTTCGTAGTGTTCTTGGTTGTTTGTCTCGCTTACAATGCTTAGTTTTATGCCATAGTAATCTGAACCGCAATTTTGTCAGTTCAGTCAAAATCATACATATCCAATTTGAAAATTAAACTTAGTACATCGAGCAAAGCAGGACAGAAAATTTTTATCGAGGATATACCACAGACGCAAGAAGAAAAGGACAACGCGGAGTATACTAAAGGAACTGAAATTTTCTGTGTGAAAGACGACCATGCCGTTGTTGTATTAGTTGTTTCCTGTTGTATTCTTCATTTTCATTTGTTAATAAAAATATTTCACAGTACCATTTTTCTAACCTCTTTTTCTCGTAAAACAATAATACATAGATAGAATTAGGTACATGTTAATTATATGTTCAAACAAAACCAGACACACCTGCAGCAACACTGTGTTGCCGGCAACACTTGCATTCGCACAAAACAATACATATCCGGTAGTTTTTTATTCTTTTCATCAAAGGACGTACATTTCTCCATAACCGGAACAGTGTTAAAAATATTATTTGCTATACTACTTGTCATATAAGTGGCATAATTATAATTGCAATACTCTTAGAATAAACGGTTTTCTATCTTTCTATTCTCCTTTAATTCTTGTTTCAGCATGGCCACGAGCAGATGGCCGATATCCGATTTAGTAATGTATATAATCGGAATACTTCCTCCAAAACAATACTAATGCTTTTCTTGGTCCAGTAAAGTAAACGGGAGATTACATCGAATAAGAGAAAGACCTATATCAAATGATAATTGTTTCGCTATATCGTTTGCCACAGTTTGCAGAACAGTTTTCATACCGTTTAGGCGACGTTTACACTTCCACCAGCCGATAGACCTCAAATAACTGTCGCACTTTGCACATTTAATTGGATTGCCTTCTTAATTTCGGACACTCAATTACGTTTTCCAACCTCCAAGAAATACTTTGTTTCAGGAACGTACCAAAATACAACATTTTCTAAATATGTAATGTTCTGACAAGCACTCACAACGACCAGTGGAATAGTATGTACTAAACAACTATGATACGGACTTTGATACGGACGCTCGAGGTTTCGTGTCACACATTTCACAACTTTACGTTGCTCTCCCCACTGCACTGAAACCTGCTCCTCGTTGCTGAATCTACAGATCACAGTGGCTCTATTTTGGGGAAGAAGCTGTTACCGGATTGATCATTCTATTAACATTACAAAATCATCAATTCCAATATAGGGAAGATCAGTAATTAAATCATTTAAGGAGCGACATACGATTACTAAACTTTAGGAAATCAACCAAGGAAGCAAAATATAATTCTACGTCTCTATAAAGAATAAGCGGTAGCCCTTCTCAAACCTACTAATTGCTTACGCTAGATTAACTATTATTCTGGCTGCATTGGTGTATACCTATGTATAAATTGATTCAATTGTTTGCATATTAGTCGTCTCTGCAAACACCTCATTAACGTATATTCATCTGGACTGTTTTACTTGAAAGAAATATATCTTCACTCTAATATTAATCCCAGAAGTTAGTAAAGGAAAATAAAATTGAGTTATTTGTTTCCAATAGTTATAACAGTTGCCTTTTGAGGGATATTATTCCCGTATTCACATCAGTTTTAAATTTGAATCTTGTTTAACTACGTTTTATAACTTAAATTCACTCGAGTAACAATTCATCCTTTACTCACATAAATTTCCCGTTCTAGTTGGAGCTCTTGTTACCCTGCTAACAATAACAAATTATTACTGTGGAAACAAACGCGTATGTAGGTAATTTTTTCCAGTATTTTTGAAATTTCCCTATTTCCATTCACTAAAGAATGTATTTGTTAATATATTTATTAATTTATTATTGAAACTGTGGTGTTTATTTCTAGTCCTATATCACCATATAAATCCATTGCGCGATCAATGTTATTTGTGTATTATATCTGAATATGTAATAATATTTCATAATATATAAAACACAAAGGCAAACAATCAGAATATCAATTTATAACTGTTGCGTATCTTTCTACTTTAATGATCCTTTGTCACATACAATAATATTTAAATTGAAAAATTAGATTTCGAAAACAATCCCTCTTGATAAGTAGGAAATTGAAATAATAACAAAGACGATAACAATAAACACTGTCCGCTGATAGAAAAGATAAATTAGAGAAAAATGTAAGTTGGTAGAATGTTTTCGTTTACACTTCATTCGTTTCTTGGGGAAGTATCAGGGAAAACCAATTAGTAATAAACGGAGTGACAGAAAAGCAAAAAATAATATCTCGTTTATATCGATTGTACGTTGAACAATAAATACACTTGCTGTACGCTCCTTCCTCCAAGTATTTGTAATATTAAAATGTATATTTATCACCGCAAAGAGTGACAGTGATTTATAGAGTTGATGAATTGTTTACGGACATGTCAGGTGGTGGGATTATTTATCTAGACCGAAGAAGCATTATTTTCACGGTTTTAGGATTTGTATTCAATTAATGCGATTCTATGCGATGTTCTCGTTATTTTTTAATTATTTACAACTACTAGTTGATATAATTATGTTTTTGTTCGTTTTGAAACACAGTAGTACAGAGGACAATCAATTAGTGGTAACCACAAAAAATTATAATATATACGACAAAGTGGTGTATGCGCATATGTACATATGTACATATGTTGTATATACAGACATATGTATATTCGAGTATGCGACCTGTAATTCATTTAGCGCTTTTCATTAATGATTAATAATATTGCAATTGTAATTTGCAATTGTGCCGTATTGCTTATAGACGTATAAAATAGATTATCCTCCGACAGGACACTTTTTATAGTTATCTTACAGAGACAAACAACAATAGTTTTAATATAACTATGGAAATGCATTTTTAACAGACCGTTTTCACGGCAAGCAGTCAGTCCAAACAAACGATACTGCTTAGAAAACCGCATCCACCACAAAAAAATGCGCACAAAATGACACAATTATTAAGTTGAAAATATTTTCAGCTTTAGAAATGTATAAGGAACACGTGTTAAGTACCTGACTTATATCACTTGCATTGCAGAATGAGTCCGTGAAATTTATGAAAAGTTGGACGGTTTAGAAGTAAACCGTGTTTCAAGCAGATTGACATGAAATTAAACACTGTGTGCAGGAATGTTTCGAAAAACGTTAGAAAATATGTACATATATTCTCGGACAGCCAATTAGACCTAAAGCCTCTAAGAATATTTATTGTTATGTGATCATGCAAGTGTGACTTTAAAACTGGAAATAGGGACACTTTTATTACATTAGAAACAGTGCAAACTTCGATTTGAACCGTTATTACAAAAATTAATTATGGCAGAATGCATGTGTAGCATGGAGTGTACGAGGGGTGTTTTGAAAGAAAAAGAATATCAAGGTGACAGAAAATAAGACGTTTTGAGGGCAAAATCAGAGAGACATTGATAATTTTAAACCAGAAAAGAACCAGGTAAGGATTCATTTGGCGGCAGTCATTTTGTGGCTTTACTAAAGAAGAAGGCAAAATGAAAAACGCTGTATATTCTATTTATCAGAAAATACGACAGCAATGGTATAATGATTACAGAACATTGTGGCTAGACCTCACAGATACAGTGATTTTTATAAACTGTAATATAGATCTCGATCAGAGAAGTAGCTGGTAGAAAGACCTGAAACTTTCAAAAACCCTATAGTGTTTCATTTTGTGAAATGTGCTGTCCAAACTTTCTGAGTAAATTAGCCGTGGGAATTTACTCAGAATTCTGGTTATAGAAAAGTGCAAAAAATATATCGTTAGAGAAATTATCGATAATATCTTCGCTCTAATTTTTTTGTATGTATTGTATGAGCACATATGGTATACTAAACTTATTCCGAGAAATATGTAATTTAATTTTCTATTTTTCAATTCATATTTTATTTATTCTATGCATCATGTTCAATTAACATGTTGAAATAGTTTATATTTTATCCTAGTTAAAGTAAATGTTGAAGAGGGTATTACAATTTAAATTATAATAGTTTTCTAATTAAGAGTCATATAAATATTACTGAAACCAAACTGACAATATGAATTGAAATAATGACAATGGGAGATTAATGAGGTTTTCTCATAATACGCAGCCGTCCTAATTGGCTAGTAAATGTAATAATTGCAGAAAATGGGAGTAGCCATGTATGTTTGCGAATAGATGTAAATTGGCGGCTTTGTATATTTCAATTATTTGTATGCTGTTGCTCTAAAATAATTACAGTAAAATCGAGCAAGTATTACCAAAGAGTGATCGTGACAAGAAGAAATTCATCGACTATTTCCTTTATCAATCGAATTCTGGCGATGTGAAGTGCTAAGATCTACGTCAACAGTCTGGCTTCAACAAAATAAATTTCCATGATGCAAGCAATTTTGGAGATAAGAGAAAAAGAAGATCGGTCAGACTATGTAAGATATATATATATATAATTATCAATAATTGTAGCACAATCTAATCTTGATATATGTATGCTTAATGCCCTCTACTATTCTACAAGCTAGAATTTAAGTTAATTAAAATTTCGTAACTCATGCCCTTGTTTTGCGATATGGCCTACATTTTATAAAATTACACGTATTGTTTTATATGTTCATTTGAAAAGTTCATCCAGTTTATGTTGACAATTTGATAAAAAAAGACGTAGATCACGGTTAGCAATTAAATTCCTACGTCGTTTCTACTTTAAACAAATTGTTTCTCAGCTTTTAGCGTAGGTTTTAAAATGACCGTCACTTTAGAAGACAATATCTCTTTAGTATAGTTTTATTATTGAAGTGGTAATAAAATTGATCATGTATGGGTTTAGTCGGTTCAGAATTGCATCGAAGAATTTCAAGGTTAGTTTCCTCATTTTGCAAAGGATTGTATGCAATTTAAGAAAACATTAAGGGAAACTCTAAAACTGTTTTCTGAATTTGGCAACTTTTCAAGAAAATCTGGCTGTCACGGAATTAAGAAGCGTACACTTCAAGTTGTCCATTGTGCTGAAGAAATGATGGAACACGACTCACAAACATCTGTTCAACACCTAACTCAACAAATTAACCTCTATGTGGGTACAACTCATATATGTTGAAAAACAATTTACCACTTTATCCATACCGTGTGATTGGAGTATTGAGTCATTATCTTTACTGATGAGGATCATATGTACAAAACTTGCAAATATTTACTAGTTTATAGGCTAATAAGCCAGTTTTAATTAACGGCATACTTAAGAATATTCTCAATATGTCACATGCTACTTGAGGAACTATTTAAATCAATGCGTATTATCACATAATCACCATACTTAACTGTTGGGAATATCAAGTGTCCAGTAACTGAAGATTAAAAAGTATTTTGCTGCTTTTGGAAATAATAAAATTTTGGATATTATTTCCCAAAATAATAATTAATGGATGAATTTTTTCGCACAGTTCTAGTATAATGGTAACTGATAATACCTATGAATTAAGTCCACATCTCTCCTTAAATTTTTAGTGGTTACAGAAGTGGTATTGTAGGGTATACCTATTCATAAATTTTCTGAACCATCTAAACATTCAACAAATCTAACTCTTCAGAAGATTTATGAATCTGTGTTACGTTTTAGGGTTTTTAAATAATCGTCAGGCGATAATATTTTCACAAAAGTATTTATTTAAACTAATTTAACACTTGAACAATTGCTTGGTAACGAAGAATACTAACTATGTAAAACTATTTATTTTAACTAACACAAATTTATATACACGTTTCGTATTTATTTTCACAGAGTCCGTTCTAATTACGCGCTAGTTCAAGACTGTCCCTCATACGATATTATCACTCTTATATACTTAAAATATAACTTCTAGAATTCACTACACTAAACTAGACTGTCCCAGAACGCCCTCACTGAAATGTCTCTAGAATACGCGCGAATCGTCCAGATAAAATACACTGCAAATGCATTTTAACTGCTCGGCCGCTAGATGGCGCTATTCGTAACAATAGAAATTTTTATAGCAACAACAATAGTTACTACTTTAATATAGCGCCATCTACGAAGTATGAATTAAGATCTCTGCGGCAGCCCGAAAATTTAAGAGAACATCGACGCTACGAAATCATTATACATTTAGTATGAAGGTCGTTATGTTTCGTGTATAAAAGTTTTTGCCTAAATATAATAGATTTTGAATACTTATACCCAGAGTAGAGCAGCCTCATTTTAATTTGTAAATTGTTGCAATTGTTTGCTCCACACTGAATCCTGGTGACCGTAATAAAACCGGGCACTAAAACTGATAAAATTCAGTAAAGATTAATTTTTTATATTTCTGTCATAAAATCTTTTTGTGATTAACCTCCATAAACGTCACAAGTCAATTCTGGAATTGTTTGCGGAAACATTGCCGCTTATCCGTCACATCGGCTGCCGTTCTACGGGTCAATGGGTTTCGATATCAGAATGAAGCCGCCTGAAAAACGTTTTCCAATAGTGAGCTGTTCTCGCAAGGAAGCTCGCTTATTTCCCTAGTTTAAAAATATAACCGACTGTGCCATTAGAAACAGATTTCTTCAGTAAAGTAATGCTAGTTTTACGTGAGAGGTAGATCTACAGCAAATGTGTATAAATATAAAATAACAAGTGTGAGTTTAACAATAACGAATTATATCCTTCTTTACCGCATTTAAGAGGTTAAAGTTAAGTGCATATTGTTATAGGTTGGTTCTACTAAATTGGTGTTATTTGCCCGTAAAATGTGCAAGTATGAAATGATACGCCAGTTTTAGTTCAAATAAATCTTGCATGGTAACCAGACGATTCAAATATTGTGATTACGGCTTTGTTGAAAGCTTGATAAGTTCATTACAGATCTTTATTAAATGTTAAAATATTATGTTATAACTGAAAATGCAATCGTGTACAGTAGACAGAGTTAGATACATAGACGGACATATAGACTGTTTCCAATAAGTGCAAAAGGTTGTAGCAGGTGATTCCTTGTCAAAAATTAAACCATCTATCATGTATCATGTAAACAAAAACTTTTAGGTTTGTCCTTCAAAAGTTACACACATCCAAAAATGAGATAAAAATTGTTGTTGGTTTTTCTTAACCTTTCTGAAGAGTTAAAGAAATGGCTTCTTGTGGGTGTGATCTATGTAAGCTATTTATGAATATTTTTTTAAATTTTGTTGTGTTATTTTAAGCATGCAACCCCTATTCCCTTTTTTACCAGAACAGAATAAAAATTTTTGATTTAAAAATATCTGTTGGAAAGAATGATTTAGTACTACAGTTTTTTAAGTCTCGCCTTTTTTTCTGTAAAAGCAATAGCTTCATAATAATAAAGTTAAAATCTAGTAGGTGGCTGGAAAATCATAATATTCATACGTAGTTTATTTATTGGTAGAACATGTGCCATTTATTTAACCCTACAGCAAGTTTAAGGAAAAACTAAAAGCATTTTTTCCTCATTTTTCGAAGCGTGTAACTTTTCAGGGACAAGTCTAAGAGCTTTTTTTTAATGAAAGACCCTGTTTAGGTGTTCACAAGAACTCGCTCTCTAAAAACTTTCGCACTTATTTGGAAACATCTCGTAGATTCACATGGGTTTCTAAATGTCGAGACAACTCCGTTTGATATCTGATCCCCGCTTATAGTAAACTTCTTCAGTACCATTATTAGTGGTTCAAACCAAAACTCTTGTGTTTAGTATATAAAAATGGTAGCATTCCTCATAGTGGCCTAAGTTACTCTATAATTTGATGACCAGAACTCAACGAGTAAACTGTGTAAATCAGGTTGCAGAGCGGCTAATCTGTCTGTTAAGCACAATACCGCATCTACATATTATTTGCTATTTGCTTCGATAAAGAAAGGTGTTACGATCATCACTAATACCTGCTAACCAAAAGAAGATATTTGTCACTCAAAGTGATCACGTAATCACATCGTTCATACAAGAAAGACTCTTGTTACTTCTATTACTACTGACACACTAACAGACAGCATGTTTCTCAAACAGAAACATGAATAATCATTAAAAGAGCTACTCGGAAGTTGGGCATACAGATGCATTCAAGATATGTAGATAAAGGAGAGAGAAGGTAGGAGTTAAAATTTGACGTTTACCTGCGCATCTCTGAAAAATTTGACTGTTATCTTCCAAAGATATTTTAGAAAACAGATTTGGTAATTCATAAAATTTAAAGAGAAAGCAAACATTTTTATTTCAAATGTGAAATATCTTCTAAACCCAAAGAGTTAGCTATAGGGAATAGTTAACAAGACGGAAGAGCGATAAACATCTTTCAAAACATCATAAAAAATGTAGAGTGTCATTTTTTAATGAGAAAATTTAGGACCCGAGATTTGACTCACCTCGAATGCAAGAAATATTCTATTTGTTCAATTATCCAGCCAAGAAGAATAGTAGCCAAACGAAGTAATTGCGCGAAAAAGGTCGTATTTTTTTTTTACTGGAACTAACTTTCTGAATACCTACATGAAAAGGCCCGTAAAAGAAAGCAGAAAGCATTTATAATGTCGGATATATCGAGCCTCTAATGCGCCACACTGTATATACCTACAATACAGACAACCAATATACAGAAATCAGGAAATATAAAGAAAAGATGAAAGTCGCTGCAACTTGACCTGTCTACCACGCTAGAGGCGCAAACTTACTGTGACTCTCTTATGGTCTTCACCTACCTTTGGTTTCTAACGAAATCACTTATATTAATGGGAAAACATCGAGTTTGTAGTTCTGTAGTTTCTTTTTATTTATTTATTTTCCTCCTTTTTTTATTCTATTCATTTGTATTGGATACATTTGTACAATTATAATGTGGTCATATCACAGAATCTCTCATAATAGAGTTTCGAACTGTCAAAGCCTTCAAAATCGTAATGAACGTTAGATAATAATTCGTTTTAGATATATGATACATTTGTTGCTAATTGTTTGGTCTGCTTTAATATTCTCATTAGATGAGTGTGCTCTAGATTAAGCCTCATCGATTTTATATTTTTGTAATGTGATAATTACTGAATTTTACACGTGGAATTAATACAGTAATACAGTTAGTTACAATAGACTGGTAGTTAGCTATCACGTACTCTGGAAAACAATATAGTTTTATTTTGATATTTACTACGGTCCATTTGCTTGTTTAACTGTTGCTTATACTACTTGAAACAAATTTCAGTTAATTTTATTAATGTTCTTCTCTACTACAGCTAATGTATCTAGTGTACCTAATAGAATACAGACCAGCACTACTAAACATTTAAATTGCATCGGCTCTGATATTTCCAATTAAAAAATGAAAATCAGACATACATTCATTTATTCCTGCTTTACTTTTCTCGTTTGACGTATAGTTTGCAAACTCTGAATTAATGAAGACGAGTGATTTATGGTAATGTTTGCTTTTTCAGGCGATTACAATTTTAAATTATTCTATTTCAGTAATGGAAATACTGCTACTAATTATACTGCAATACAAACTAGAGCCATAACTCACCTCTAATGTGTACTATACCACAGGCAATATTCTTATTCGTTTATTAATAATACCTATTTACCTTTTTGTGTGTATTTTAGTGTCATTGCAACATTAAAGTGCTGAGTGCCGGATCGTGTATACTCAGTGAAATAAAGAAAGTAACACTATTTTTTTGGATACATTTTAATTGCCATTTTAAAATGATACACCATTCCACATATATAGAGAGATATACAGTGTTGTTGGCTTTTTGCAGCTTAATTTGTGAGTTTAAACGTCAAAGTAAATGTGAGTATTCTGACATTGACATTTGAAATATTAAAATGACTTAGAAACTGTGGTGCAGTCAATTAACAAAGGAAATTGAGTTACTATCCAGGATATGGTATATAATGAGGTTTAGTTGAAAGTATATAGAAAACCAATACACATTTTGATTTGATATATTCTAGGTAATAATTTATTGTGTTATATTCGTTTGTGGGATCTTCTTTTAAATAAAATTTCTTGATATTTATACTGATTTGTATTTCCGAAACACATCTAAGACAATTCTGTCCAATAAACTGTGTCTCATAAAGTAGCCGTTTGTTGAATATTTTTATTCTGATATTGTAAAACATTACTGATAGTAGCAACTTAGATAGAGTTCAAATTGTACTGGTGCCAAAATAGGTACTATGTATTACCGAGTTGTTAAACAAATTAAAGTTCTACGAAACACTCCTGATAATAGAAACAATATTCTATATAAAATATGTTAAGACAAAGATGAACACGAAAATATAATAGCTGTTGGACATTCTTAATTTGGGCCCCAAAACTAAGGTCCTTCTGGATGAATTTTGCTGGAAGTTGACTATAGCATGTCGTAGTTGTTATATTTGTTTCTCTGTTTGGAATGCACATTGACAATGCATTCGTACACTTCGAAACTGCTTATATTAACGGCGTTCTAGTACTACACGGAGAAAAATTTATAGTATTTATAAGTATAAATATACTGCATTTTAGTATAATCTATTGCTATATATAGGACAGCAACATAGCATACTAAATTTAACAATAAATTTATTCCTGGAAATTAAGTACCTATTATACTTCAATTTACTATATTTTATAGTAACTTTAAGTAAATTGCTTGTACTACAATTAGCAATAATTTGTACTAACAGATTTACAAAACCTTTTCACAAATACAAAGACCGCGTCATACTGCATCTCATTCTTTTTACGTACGAGCGCCTTAAACCTTCTCTCTCTCAATTCATTAGTGTTCCAACGTGCATAAATTGAAACTACCTTTATTTAAAAACCAATATAAATACTTTTAAAAACCAATGAACTAGTTTTGCTAGATGTTGTAAATTATTTTTATTTAAAAATTTCATCAAATGTAGCAAACCTTTTGTTTTAATCTTAAAACATTTTGTTTTAAGATTTTAGGAACAAAATTGTTGTTGGCCATTAAACACAGTGTTCGTAATTTTAATACCATTTATACTATTCATAAGTATAAATTTCTAAATAAAATGTTTTGCTGTCACATTTTTCTCAGTGTAGATATATGTTTTGATGGTGCATTTTAATAACCCAGAGAGACAGATAGCCTGAGGGATTGCAGGAATATGACTACAAAATTGAATCCAGACCTGGAATGAGATCCTCTCGAAGAGAATTGCAAAGGATTGCATTCATTGCAATGAGGTCACAGATAAGACGACTAACACTTACAGAATTAGCGCAGGCAATGACAAAGATGCTAGCCTGCTAATTCGTGGGCAGTGCAAAAGGCGGTCCAGGAATTCGAAGCATTACTAGAATGGAAAAAAGCAGGCGAAAGACCAAATTGACAAGAAGTTGCGTCACATTTAGGAGCAGGAGTATGATATTGGTCAAAATGAAATTTCCTAATCATAGACTACGGGTTCTTGAACCACATGCTGGTGAATTCGAATGAAACAGAGCATAAAATGCAGATATTAATTACTAAGAATCTCTATGTATGCTAAGCATTTCAGCGTACGAAAAAGGCTGGAAAAAGATTTTTAATACATTGTGGGGGACACTTGCGAAAATGATGGAAAATACGGAATTTGTACTGCAAACATTGATACATAGAAATTCTGGCGTGCGTTCTCCAGCATAACATACGAAGTTCATTCAAGGGCAATACTGCTGGAGCCTTTACGTTGAGAACCAATGAAATAAGTGCGTAATAATGGCGACGGATTCTATGAAATGGATCATAGATGACATATTGCCAAACAAGGTCCCTGCAGCTGGTGTAGAAGTTAAAAGTGTTTGCGGGTGCCATTAGGGTTTAGTATAGACACTAACTCACTAAACTGTTCGAAATATGTGGAAACATAAAGAAAACGCAGAAGAGTTTCAGTTATACCTTATAGAGAGATGGATGTAAAAGCTGATAAATACAAAGCACGAATTTACATATTTTTTTACCAAACATTTTGGTTACGGGTTGGACCTTTTACGCAGAGGATGGCTATTTGCATGCAATGCTTCAATGTGTGAAGGGCTCTGTCCTCCGACAGAAATAGAAGGTGAAACGTTGCGTGATGAAACTGGTCCTGTAATATAATCCTTCGCTGCTGATCTAACAGATTGCGCATATTAAATATAAATATGTAGATGTTTATGTAGGTATGGTGGATAACAGACTAATGGGTGTCAAAATGAGTTAAAGCAAGCCATTAGCTTTAATCAAACCCCCTATTTTATCTGACTCTGAAATGTCTGTTGGCATTCTGTGTACAGAAAACCTATAGTTACACTAAAGTAAAGATTACATTTAAGAATATACAGGGTGTTTCCAAATAAGAGCGAAAGTTTTTAGAGGCTGATTTTTTGTCAAAAATTAAAGGGGGTCTTTCATGTAAGTTGAAAAGTTACACGCTTATTTCTGGTTTTTTCCTAATATTGCTGGCGAGTTAAAGACAAGGCTTGCGATAGGCGTGCTCTACTAATAACTACGCTACCTAGGAATATTATGCTCTTTCAGCCACCCACTAGATGAAACACACATGAGACAATTATGAATTGAACTGGTTCACTGTTTTTGAGTTCGTTATGAACACATTTTAATACAAACGCAAGTAGCTTTGTTCACTATGTTGTGTGCTGGTTAATATAGCTTTGATCAGGCCAGAGGTTATGCGAATTAGTAGTTTCTTAGAAAGAAGACCATATTGTTGGCCATTCTGAAGTGGCCTATTTTTTTTTATTTGTTCATTAAGCTTCATAGTTACTTGTAAAATAAGAAAATATAGAAGATTTAATTTGAACCTTTACATTATGTATTACCAGTGGAAGTTATATATAAAACCGTATGTAGCTATGGTTACAGTATCCGAATTCGGAAAATTTGGTCAACATCGATATTCTATAATCACAATCAAATCAATTCGAGGAATTAGTAATGGTATGAACTGCAAGATGTAACCAAACGAAGAAACCAACTTGTATTCAGGGAAAATTAATAAAACCTAACACTATTTCCTCTATACGAAGTTTCGATTTTAAAGAGGGTCTTTATTTCCATGTGCAATAACAAACATTCTTATTAAAGCAGACTCAAAAAAGAAATATTTTGATTAGTAACAAGTATCACGCACAACAGCATGTTACATAAATAAATTTATGTAGTTATGACTTGCTCTCTCAAGTAGCCAGCTTTTTTTCGCTTTTTATGAACGTGCAACTTAATCATAAAATACAAAAGCTAGAACAAAAAATCGCTCCCCGCTTTTATCTTTGTATGAGTTATTGTACGTTTCGCGTGTTCCATTTCTAGCCGTGTATGGAAAGAATATATTCCAACGTTTGCGGTATTCGCCTATCGATTTAATTTAAATCCAGGCGAGTGGCGTACGCTCTGACATAAACCGTCTTAATCTAGCCGATCGGATGAAATTCGCAAAGAAATATTTGCTTAACGGCTTACCTGTTTTCCGTCCCATCGTTTGTATTCTTTCCATTCCTGAAACCCTGGTCTCCAATATTCAATTGTGTATTCCTCGGCATATTCCTGGCCACGCCCTCTGTCGTAACGTCCCTGAGTTTGTACGCCTGTCACTACGTGAACGCTGCCCAAATCAACTTGGAGGTATTCTCTTATTCCTCTTTCCACTTGTTGTTTCGGACACCATCCGCCGCCTGCTCTTTCAACTCGTAATCTAGAATGATAATTTATCATTATTAAGACGTAAATTTTATTGCTAACATATAAACATTGCCCATAAAAAGGGCCAGATTCTTGCGTTTTTTCATCCACGTAAAAGTACAAAAGAAGTAAATTGTTCGCATAAATCTTACAATTTAGCCTAATTTGACGTAATTACATTTTATAAAAATAACCGGTATTTCTATACTGTTGTTTTCGTTGGACGTGGAAACGTCATAAACAAGATTAATTGCTCATAGTGTTCTTTACCAAATGTTGCGCTATATTTGTAGAATTCCTTCCACGCCGACTTAACAAAAATATACAGGCACAATAAATCAAGGATTTTCGTTGTTATGAATAGAGTTACACATTCAGCAATTTGCGAGAATTTATTGCGGATTATAACAATTAGTTCACTCTTGTATCTATTTTTAGAACACAATTGTTATATTAAGGATGACTGATGATGTATAGGTACCTACGTGCTATTAATGCGGTAGCATTACTGAAGACATGATTAGAATACTATTGATTACAGCCTAGTATAGTGTTATTAATATTAATACATTGACACATAAAATAAATACATCAAATTAATTGCAGTTGAACATAAATGGAAGAACTTATTCAGGACTT
>SMLS01073315.1:0-14598 GCA_004785975.1 Popillia japonica | reverse complement strand
AAAAAATCTCCCTTGGATAAATTGAAACAACAATAAGGAATAGATATAAGGAATATGTAGCCCATTTCCAATTAGGAAGGGCGGTATTCCTTGCAGTAACGTAGAATGTTACTAAGAACGGAAGCAATATCGAAACAGAGAGCCTTCAATTAATAAAAGCTGCTGCGAGAACTAGATATGATGGGTATTTATGTATTATTATTTTTATATCTGTTTCACTTGCATCAACAATTAATTACCGAGTTCTTAAAACTAAAACATCTATTCTAGATAACACTCCTCCATGCAGAGGGTAATGAAATTAAGACGTGTTCCATATTAATTGTGGGGGCAGCTACCAATTAAACCTTGTAAAATTAATTTTGAATGAATAAGAATTGTCGTTGCACTGAGATAATTACTGAAATTGATGATTAATCGGAATGAAGTCGGACGAACAAGTATCGATTAATTAAAGAAATTTCGCGAAGCAATCATTCCGAATTCATTGTGCCCATTTCGTATAATATATCGCTGGAAAATTATCCAGATTCACCACTGCAAGCAATAAGAGTATTAGGAAAGTAGTAGCGTGGATAATTGATAATTATCATTCATTTACATTTGGTGTAAAACAATGGTCGGTGATAGAATTTACTAAATACTGTTAACGACAACGTTGTATGTAGTTAGAACAAAGACTTACATAAAGAGGAGGTCAAGGTATAACGATTTGCGCAATAAAGGAAATCTTACGCGTTTCCAATTTTATAACTAGGAATAATATTAAGACGTCTTAACGAGGAACCGAGATAAAGCTATTGCATGTTATGAATACATTTCTCGCTTCTATTCTGTTATAATGCCATAAGTAATACTGTGACTCAATATTCATTATACAACGGAATATGTTTAGTATTGCTCCAGTGCTAAATGGAATATAAATATAATGATATAATGCGCAGAAAAAAACATGTGCGACCTAAATAACGTTTTCATTATGAATATGGGAAGTTTAACAAGGTTCCATAATACGACTGATATGTTAGATTTGATATTGCGCTGTTATCCGTGTGTATTAATTGTATTATTGCCTGTACCAAATTATATAATAATATGTTTGTTTAATCTTTTCTATAAACTAACTACAAACGTTATCTTGTTGAAAGTATTTACGCAATTAATTTTCGGGACGTTGTTTATTATTGAATTTTAACTGCATTCTATCTTGACATTTGTATTTTCTTCGATATTATTCAAAGACAATGGTTCAGTACGATCGTACCGAGATAGTTATAGGGCGACTTTTCTTAAACATTAATGCTTATATTGTAACATATTTACCAAAAGATAGTTTCACAAAATATGCTCAGTGACATTAGAATGAGTAATTTGTTCAACTGGACTGTTTGGTATCAAAATGACTATCTTTAAAGCATACTATGATACTATGTTTATGAGAGCCGACATATGTATATAGAAAAGTTTAGTTATTGCGTATCCGTCTACAAGTGTAGAGGATAACAAAGTGCCTAGAGTTCGAAGATGTCCAAATGATCACCGTGTTAGTGATTTTCATAGGGGTAGAATTGCTGCCAATAGAGACGTTGGTTCGTCCTATCGCAAAATTGGCCATCGTGTTAATTGTACTCCAATGACGGTAATGTGTGTGTGTCGTGTGTAGACAGAAGACGGTAAAGGAACACGAAGAAAACCAACTGGTCAACGGGTCAACAGAGCGTCAAGATAGGCGCTTCAGACAACTTGCTCTACGAGACCATTTTGCTACAATGCGTTAGATCGCTGACCAATGGTTGGGAGAAGAAGGTAGTAGACCTGTTATTATGCGTATACTGTTGCGGACCACTGTCGTCGACGCTTGAACTGGAGTAAAGAACGGCAGCATTGGGGAACAGAATGGCATAATGTCGTCTTCAGATACGAATCGCGATTCTGTCTAGGTATGCACGATGGCCGTAGAAGAGTACGACGGATGGAGGGCGACGCAATATTGGATTTGCTGTTGAGAAGTATGTACACAGCACTGTTGGAGTAATGGTTTGGGGAGCTATTGTTCAAGGTAGCCGATCACCACTTCTGTTTTTTCGAGGTAGTATGACAGCTGTGCATTATGTTGATGATGTTCTACAAGTCACTTTACTACATTATCTAGATCTAGGCCGTTCACAAATCCTCTTTTAGCAAGAGAATGCACGTCCCCATATTGCTCGTCGAACTATAGACACTCTCCAAGAAGCAGATGTTAATGTTGTGCCTTGGCGGGCCCGTTCCCCGGATTTAAACCACTTTGAATATGTGTGGGACATGACGGGGAGGAGATTGTCCACTTTGCACGATCCTCCACAAATTTTGGTGTAGTTAATCAACGAAGTTTATGTTGTTTGGAACGGGTTACAACAAGTAAATATCCACCATCTCATTTTGTGGATGCCTGGACGTGTACAAGAGTGTACTCAGCTATGGGGTCGCCAAATAGATTATTAATATTTTTTCGTGTTATATGTTAATACAATTACTTGCAAATGTTATCGTTTCATATCTGATGTAAAACTATCACAGTGCCAAAAATCAAGTTAAACAAATGATGTCACTGAGTATATGCAATGTGAAATGGATTTACATTTCTACAAGCAGGAATTAAAATGTTATACTGGGAGTATAGTCAGTTAGATATTTGCATTACATTAATTTTAGTGTACTGGAAAATAACAGTAAAGTTTGGCTGAATCCAAATGTTAATTAAATATTGACTTATAATTAAAGGCCATTGACAGTTCACTAGTCGCGGCGCCATTTTATCATAATAGAAGTACGCGTTCTTAAAAAAATGCAGTAGATGACAAAGACAGCTTAGTAACGATCTTATCTGATAAGAATATTGGCAACATTAGGGTCTGTTTCCACGTTGAATTATATTTATTCCAAAATTAGAAAGAAATTCTTTGTCAGTATATTTCAACTGGTGTAATACACGCACTTAATGCCATGGCCAAATCATTTTTATTTTTAATTTCTCTGTTGTCTTACAAGTTTTCCTATAAACGTATATTTCTTCATAAAACAAAATATTTGGGCGAAATTAAAATTTTATCTCTAACATTAACGAAACATTTAAATTTGTACTAATAATTTTTCTTTCAATAGTCAACAGCAAAGATGCTTCATATTATTACAAAAAAAAATATAGATATGTTCTTAAACCAAGCTAAACTCTATGTTATAATTGACTAAAATCAATTGTGATTTTGAAAAGTTAATTAGATCATAATTTATTTTGTAATGTAGGCAACAAATATGTAGGAACGAAGTTCTAAATCATTCTCTTATTTAATTCTATGTGTGGCTTTCATTTTTGCTCCCTCTCTCCTCATTAGTCTTTATTTCTCTCGCTAACGTTTAGGACTAAAAAGGGTTTATCCTGGTCCTGTGCTGAGTGTGCTTCACTTGGGAATAGTATTAATGAATTAAAGGCAGCGATACTCGATCTGCGCAGAGACATTCAAGCGCGCAATACCGATGGACTTAATGACACTGAGGTTGAAAACTTGCTTCAGGAACTGACTGATCGCTTCGAACGCAGGCAAAATATTGTTATTTTCAAGCTTGATGAAATTGAATCCCAGAATAAACGTGAAAGGAATGAGCATGATCTATCCAGTGCCAGGATGATTCTTGGGAATATCTCTACCGATGTAGATACTGATCGCATAGAGGTTCACCGTGTTGGCCGCTATGTCAAGGATCGACCGCGCCCGCTGAAAATTAAACTTGGGAGTGTGAAGGATGTGCATTTAATAATTAAGAAGGTGAGAAAACTAAGAGATATTGAAGAATTCAAACATATCTCTATTTCCTACGATAAGACTATCCGCCAAGTCACCTACTACAAAAAGGTGAAAGCCGATTTGGATGCTCGTGTGGCCGCTGGTGAGGTGAATCTTAGGATCCGCTATCGAAATGGGATGCCAGTTATCTCCCCTTTAAATTGATCGTGACGATATAAAAATATTCTACCAGAACGCGAGAGGACTACGTACTAAAACTGAGTTATTTTTTTCAAATTTGTCTGATATGGAATATGATGTTGTTCTGATCACTGAAACTTGGCTGTCTAACGATGTACTAAACAGTGAATTATTCCCTTCTAATTATGTTGTATTAAGAAAAGATAGAAGCTTTGACTTAGTAAACCGTTCACGAGGCGGTGGTGTACTGCTTGCTTGCAAATCTAATCTCCAAATACTTAATTTTAACTTTGATTATATGTTCGCTGATTTTCCTCTTATTGATATTGTTGCCTGTAAACTTAGTAACAGCACCACATTTAAACTAAATTTGTATGTATTATATATACCCCCTGATATTTCCTCTGATTATTTGCAGGGATTCTTAACGTCTTTTGAATCCCACTTGTCCACATTAAACGAGAATATTCTAATATTTGGCGATTTCAATATTCCAAGTTTTTACAGTGCTGATGGCAACGACATGAAATTTCACCGGATTAATGAGTTTATGCATTTTCTAAACTTCGTCCAGATCAACAATATATTAAACTCTCAAGGAAGACTTCTTGATCTAGTATTTACAAACATAGATGTCGTTAATGTTACCAGAGAAGATATGCCTTTGGTCATGGAGGATAGCTTTCACCCAGCTCTTAGAAGTGTCTATAACGTTACCTCACCTTGTACATCTTTTTTGGCCCCAAATAAAACAAGCAAAATCTACAATTTCAGAAGAGCTAATTACATTGAATTATATAAGTCACTATCATCTATCGATTGGTCATTCTTGCTTGCATACAATAATATCAATGAGGCTTGTCATGCTTTTTACGACAAAGTTTATGAATGCTTGGATGTATATGTGCCGTTAAAAGGCAGCCGTAGTTCAACTTATCCAGTTTGGTTCACAGCGGAACACATTAGCAATATTAAACTTAAAAATAGGCTCCACAAAAAATATAAAAATACCAATGCTCATGAAGATCTCAATCGTTTTAAAACTTTACGTGCAACCATAAAAAAAGATAGTATGTTTTTATACAGAAATTTTATTCTCAAGACGGAAACCGAGATTAAGAGCAATCCCAAATTGTTCTGGTCTTTTATTCGGGCAAAGAAGAGAGAAAGCGGCTTACCCAGTACTCTTAGGAATGAAGCTGGGGACACATTTACTACACCTTCTATGATTGTAGAAGCGTTCCAATCTGTTTTTAGTTCTGTTTATACTAACTCACCAGCAACTTCAACAAAAACTTTACCGACGTCATCATTGCAGTATGTCAACTCTGCTTTCGTCCACATTCCATCTTTTAGTGAGGCTGATGTTGTTCAAGCAATAGCGAAACTAAAGGATTCAATCACTATGGGTGATGACAACATACTTGGGTTTTTGGTTAAGGACTGTTCTCGTATTTTTTCGCAACCTTTGTGTGTTCTGTTTAATCTTTCATTGTGTACTGGTATCTTTCCCGATACTTGGAAAATTGTGAGACTTTTCCCTATGCATAAGAAGGGCAACACGTCGCTTGTGGAGAATTACCGACCTATCGCAATCATCAACAATTTTGCTAAGATTTTTGAGATCTGTTTATATAACACAATATTTCCTTTATTCAGACCATTCTTATCACAATGTCAACATGGATTTGTCGATAAACGATCTACGGTAACTAATCTCGCCGTCGTAACACAATTCTTGTCCGAATCTTTGGATCGCGGTGAGCAGGCGGGTGTAATTTATACAGACTTTTCAAAAGCATTCGACCGCTTGAATCATTTGAGGCTTCTAATGAAACTGGACGCTGCTGGCTTTTCTCCTTCGTTGCAGTTACTTTTTAGATCTTATTTGTCTAATAGAAGCCAATATGTTAGTTTCATGGGTCATCGTTCAAATTGCTTTACACCGCTTTCAGGCGGGCCGCAGGGCAGTAACTTAGGCCCCTTGCTCTTCTTGATTTTTATCAATGATTTACCTTCGTCATTGGATTGTGGTAAGCTATTATTTGCGGACGACCTAAAATTATATCATAGAATTACTACTATCGATGATTGTGAGCACCTTCAGCGCCAGCTAGACCTGTTTTATCTATGGTGCTTGGATAATGACTTAAATTTAAATATTTCCAAATGTAACATAGTGTCTTATTCACGTAAATCTACCGTAATTAACTTCAGTTATCGAATCAACAATATTACTTTAAACCATTGCGACACTATAATGGATCTCGGTGTACTATTTGATAGTGGTCTCACTTTCAACCATCATATTAGGCACGTTGTTGCTTCATCTTTAAAATCGTTGGGTTTCGTCATTCGTAACACAAAGCATTTCTCCCTACCACACTCTATAATCAAATTGTACTACTGTTATGTGCGCTCCAAATTGGAATATGCTTCCCTTATTTGGTCGCCGTTCTATAAGACATATTCACACTTAATCGAGCAAGTGCAAAGACGCTTCTTGAAATACCTCCACTTTAAGCAGAATGGAATTTATCCCGAAAGAGGCTTCAACCACACAACTCTGCTAAATATGTTTGGCTTTCAGTCGCTTGAGCAGCGTCGTATTCATTATGACATCAAATTTCTTTTCAATCTGGTAAATAACATAACTGACGTCATTTCCCTCACTGATTCATTGAGTTTTGCAGTTCCCCAGTATTCTGTACGACAGGCTCACACATTCTACTGCGCTCTTGCGCGCACCAATGTTATGTCTCACGCGCCATTGTATAGAATCTGTAACTATTATAATAATTGTTTGAGTTCGCTAGTAGATATACACTGGTCTGGATTATCTTCTATCATAAATTGTACCCTAGATTGTAACCTAGAATAATTTTAATTTTAGTTTTATTTTTTTTTTAATTTTATACTGCTTTTTTATACTATTTTTTTTTATTTATTTATACTACTTTTGGTCATGATGTATTTTTGATTTAGTTAAAACAGTCATGTAATTAATTAACGTTTGTCCTGTAATTGGATGTACTTACGTCTGTTGGGCAATAAAATTTATTATTATTATTATTATTTATTATTATTATTTAGATAGCTCTAAACACAGTAACATTTTTCATTTGGCTGGAATCTCTAATATTCGAGTAGTAGTTTTCCAATCTTTATTATTTTTCTTCCTTTGTCTCTCGTTCGTTTTCCGTTAATTTTTTAGATTATCTCTTACGAAATACGTTATGGTGTCTACTTATCTGTTTCAAAACTACCTAGTGATTACTAGATTTAATTGTCTACGTTTTCTATAAAAATTACCACCTTTTAGGGATAGTTACAATGTAATGTGTAAGCTTATGTAGATTTTATGGCTGCATTTTACATTTCAATATTATTAGTGGCCATTGATGTTAATTCTTTCGCTATTTACGATGTTTAATTTCCAATATTCATAGTAAAAGCGTAGCAAATATCTTGAAACAATTTATACAAATTTGTATTTAACTCTAATGCTATAGGTACATTAGTACACTATATCATTTAACCTCTGAAGATGATTCGATTTAAATTTTGATTTTACATTTTACATGCATTGACTTAATTCGAAATTGCAAAGGCTTCGATACAATACTTTTGGTTCACAATGTATTTAGTCCTTCAGCAAATGTTCAAAATTTTCGAGTCAAAATCCAAGGTGGTGTTGCAGAAGCTTTGAGCGCTTAGGAGACGCTGAATCCTGCTGTATTAAAAAATAATAAATCTAAAAATGACAAAAAGATACTTCAAATATATGATGGCAGGTATTTTAACTACGTATATTGGCGCTCTGTTATATCTAATCCATTTTCTTTCAGTGAATACTAAATAGTCTGATGAATACTATGTTTCAGAGCATGTTTACTGCGCAACTCCATTTTCAATTCCAATTAGCAACATTTTTTCCTCAAATTGCTCGGTACATATTTTTCCTACAATGGATTGGAGAATTCTTGTCTCACTCCATTAATATACAATAGATCCATTTTAGGTGCAAATTTAGAAGAGGAAAAATAACTTATTTCGTAACTCTCATTGGAAGTTATTAGCATGGTTGAATTTGCTTTCTTAAACAAACTTCGAAGTTCGCAAAATGGCTGATAATTTCACATTAAATGGCAAGTCGTTGTTAGCAGGAAACTATGTAATTGACGGTAACCAAAATAATACGAAAAATAGTTAAGAAATTTAATTTCGAATCTACTTTTAGCCTTTCTGTTTTGTTTTTGTTAATTAAAATTAGTTATACATATATGTATAATGCGTTATTTTATTTAACTGAAGTTGATGGATTGTACACCAATGCATAAGAAAGACTTTCTGACAAATAAAGGAAGGAAATATAAACCGAATATTTAAAATATTCAACAAACAATTTTATTTGCTACTGTTTGGAGCATCTTCTGCGTCACACCTGGTATTCGATATCTTTTTGGGTTTGTACGTATAAATGTTGCTATCGTACTGGCTGAGGAAATGACAAAAGTGTTAAAGCGAATTTCAGTATTATATTTGACCGTCCCAGCATGTGATAAGGAATAAATCGTATATAACCCATCTCATTTCCAAAGATGATATGGAGAAAGCACGGAAGAGTTTCTAGAAAAGGGTATAGCTATTACAACATAGAAAGTACAGATATTTTTAAAATCATCGCTCTACATATTGGACGACCTTTTTTATAGACATAATAAAAGCGATTCTGTACCACCTCCGAATGTGATATTTTGAATGCGTACCCTACAAGTTGTCGGATTGGATTTTACAGGAAATAAAATCTTTTGGAGACGACGCTATTATAAGGATGAGATACGTGTGAATAATTAATCTACTAATTACGTAACTAAAACACGTATTGTAATATCTAACATGATTAATACGAAATTATTGCAAAAGTAAATTAATAACGTTGTATGTATGTTTATCTGGTGTACAGTGGGTTTGTAAATAAGAAAATGCAAAACTAAATACTATATTTAATGAAATATTTGAAATGGCGACGGCAAATGTCGGGCAGTTCACTAGGTAAAACCGACTTTCTTCTGCGAAAATGAAGTAAGAAATCATTTAACAACTAGGCGGTTAGAAGAATTTGTTTCAAAAAATAAATGTAGTCGTAATTATATAATATGATGTAGATAAGAAGGAAAAAATGAATGGTTGTTATAGTTTTCTATTTGCCCTCTAAGAACAAGTGCATTTTTTTTAAACTGTGATGAGGGCAAATTAAATAAAATAATTAAAACGCCATTCACCACAAAAGAACGCCGTAGATTTGGCGAATATGTTGAACTCATGGAGTAACCCATGCCAAATAATACTTTTGTAAATGTCACGTTGAAGTGTACAATTTCCAAACGAATAATGACACCAAACATCCTGGTCTACTATCAATCATAAGCCTGGTACAGGATGCATCTGATTCGCATATAAAACCTTTGCCAGTATAAATGCATGCATTTGATGTTTCTTCCTTTTGTTCAGACTTGCTGTTTTAATGAGACGATATCAGGACTAGGAATGCCAGGAAGACGACCCAGGCATAGAAAGAAAAATGGAGACGATATATTTGGAAAGGTAAATTACCCCTGTTAGTGTTTGATTCAGAGTCATTGCATAAAAGAAAAAAACAAGATACAAATGTCCTATTAAAGAAAGTTTCTGAATTTTGACTAGTATTTATATTATTTGTTGATATATTACTAAAAATTGTCAATTTGTCATTATTAAATACACTATAGTTATACACTTTACATTTTTATTTCGTCGTTTCTAGATTAATTAGAAAAGATTTGTTTGAAAAGTAGTTAATTACTTATGAAATTACTTATTTACTTGATAGATTCAAAAGCAAATTCCAGAAAAAACATACATTTGTGAACAAGGCCTAACAAATGCCAAATAATCTAAATTTTATTGAAAAACAAGGAAGTAAATAAGAATGCAAGGAAAACAAAATAGATCAAAGTACACACTATGTATAAATACAAGTAATAATATGCATGTGCAGCATAGATACATATATGAGAAATAAAGAAGAGCTTTAGCAGTCTGAAGCCCAAGTAAGGCAGGCAAAGCCACAACTGCTAACGCATTAGAAAAATAAAGTTACAAGATATAATAAAAAAGATAATTATGCACTTTTTTAACTTTACATATCTGTAGGCTTCGCTTATTTTATCTTCAACAACGTTCATAATTATTGGTAAAGCAGCAGGATGAAAATTGAAATATAAAAAACTTATGACATGTAGTTTCAAGTATTAGATGAATTGAACTTACATTATTTATTTTTTTCGCGTATGGAATCATAATCCGTCAGTCCAGTATTGGACTACGCCCCTTGCTTCTTTTTTGTCAAGGCACACTTGTTATGTCTGCTTTCGAAGCCCAACCTGATTAGAATTGTTTTTACTGCAGCCAATCCCATCCTAATGTGGTTCACTGTTCTCCATATTAGCCACTTTAGCTGAGAACCGCTAGGGATTTAGTGCATGAATAGGTCATTTGGTGGTTCAGCGAGACCTACGTTCAGGAATCGTTCTATTGATTTAAGTCTGCCAGCCTCACATTTAGCATCAGCTAATGCTTGACGCCCGTCAATAGTTTTCATTTTTTCTGAACTGTTGAACTAGTTTAGTTTGTTTAATGCTGTTTAACGAAATAAATAATTCACAGAAGTTTGCAACTCAGGATCTAAATTATTTTCAATAGTTTAAAGTTCAAAGTTTTAACATTAGAGCTGAAGTACAACACGTAACACTATAAATGTACACACTATAATGAGGGTTTCCGGGTGTTGACCGTGTCATGGTATTAAAATATATACAGTACAAAATAAAAAATAAAAATAAAATGCACAAAATATACAATAAACTCGACGGCTTCTTCAGGAGCAAAGAGTCGTCAGAAGGTTTTCGCCTCTAGCGTGGTTGACACGTCGAGTTACCGTGACCTTCTGACGCCCCTCACCTACCAGAAGGTTTTCGCCTCTAGCGTGGTTTACACGTCGAGTTACCGTGACCTTCTGGTACCTACCCAGTTTACCTCTTTGCTCCTGAAGAAGCCGCTTACATTAGTGGCGAAACGTCGAGTTTATTGTATATTTTGTGCATTTTATTTTTATTTTGTACTGTACATATATATTTTAATACCATGACACGGTCGACACCCGGAAACCCTCATTATAGAGACTCGGGCCGTGGAAGCCTTCGATATCATTTAACGTAACAACACGTTTGAAATTGAAAATTACTTACATGTTAGGCATGTACACTATGAAAATATAGGGATTATTATTGCAAAAAATGTTGGTGGAGTAGGAAAGAAATTAACTTTTTACTTCTCACATTTGAAAAATATTAGAAATATGACTTCTTACAATGTAAAATTGATTATCTATAGTACTAAAATTCAAACAAATTATTACATTTATACGAAATTGCTGTGAAGAGAGTAATTCAAATCTTTTTGATTTTAAGAACAAAGAAATTTGCCTCACATAAATTACACTAAAGTGTCTAATCTTTATCTAAATAGATTTTAAAATTAACTTTAGTTCTAGTTACTATTGAGGGGGAAGAAGGAGAAATACAAGGGAGATTTTATGAGCGACAATGGATTACACAGACGGGCCTTATGATTGCAATCGCTTTATTTGTTTATAAACTTTTCTTATTATCCAGATAGTTCTTCCACTTTTTTAGGTCAATTATAACACTGCAATTCGAACAAAGATCAAATTTATTCCAAAACCTTTACAATATGTATATATAAACTGGATTTCGTTAGTGGAATAAAATTGACATTTATTTCGTGTCAAATTATAAATAAATAACTAGCCATGCCTATCAACAAAATTATCTACAGACAAAGAAATTCAGTGATATATAGGATTATGTTTACAATATAGTGGACAATTTAAGATATTTTGAAATGTAGATTTATAATCATAACAATAATGCTCCTTATAACAATGTAGTTTTTTGTCAAGCTCTAACAATTCTGTTCAAGGGCTAGGGAAAAACATGGCAAAAAAACCTAGTCAAGAGCTTAATTTTATAAAATTCAGGCGTGATTACGTGATTAAATTATTATCAATAACACTTAAATTTTCAATACCTGTTCTAATATTGACCGCGTTATTTTCTCTTTTAATGTATATCATTTCATATATGAATCCTTTTTTGAAACTATTTTCTTTTTTTTAAATTCTAACATTTTCAAAATGGAAGTTATGTCGTAATTCTTTAGAATGCTTAGACAAAGCAGTTTCCGCGGTTATGTTATGCGTTATAGTGTATTGATGATTATACAGTCGTTTTTTTTAATACTGTCTAGTTTGCCCTACGTACCATTTATTACAGTCTTTGCATTCTGATTTATATACGACATTACTTTGATTATATTTTTTAATCTTAGTTTTTAAATTTGTAAATAACTGTCTGTTATTGTATGGTGTAAATGTAATGTTTATATCTGATTTTTTAAGTTTGTATTTAATTTTGTCACTTATGTCGTTAATGTATGGAATTATGTGATATATTTTACTATTTTCTTTAGTGCCTGTGTTGTATATTTTATGTATTCGTTTTTTATTAATTTATCGTAAAATTCTTATGGATAACTATTTTTGTCCAAAATTGATCTAACTTTGCTTAAATTCTCTTTCCTAAAATCAGGATGTGCTAATTTAATAGCTTGGTCAACTAAACTATGTTTTTTTTAATTTACGGAAGTGTTTGAATAGTAGTTTAGGTGTCTGTTGCTACTAGTGTCTTTTATGTACCAATTCGTTTTTATGTTCGTGTTATGTATTATTTGACCATTTAAAAAATGTATAGAATTTTGATTTTCTTTTTTCAAACGTAAATTTTAATCTGTCACGATAGGAATTAAATGTGTGTATAACATGATCAATTTTACCTAACGGTATGCAACATATGCTATCATCTACATACTGCTTGTAAAATTCAACATGATAATTTAGTTTACTTAAAGAATCTTGCTCAAGATCCTCCATTACTAAATTTGCTATCACTGCAGATAATGGAGAACCCATTGCAGTTCAAAAAATTTGTTTGTAAGTATATTGTGTCTTTGTATTGAAAATTAGAGAATAGAATTTAAGCAAAGTTTTGCAGCCAACAAGAATTCACTTTTCGGTAAATTTGTATGATTTTTTATTAAATCCCATTTTTTATCGATACTAGATAAAGCTAAATCTAAAGGTACATTAGTGAATAATGATATCACATCTAAACTTACTTCTTCGTAATTATGTGGTACCATTCCCACGAATTTTTTATACTATTCTCTGAATTTCCTACAATATTACTAAGAATTTTGAATAAGAATTTTGATAAATTGTATGTAGGTGACTGCATACAATTTACAATGGGCCTTAAAGAAATATTAGGTTTATGAACTTTAGGTATACCGTAAATTCGCGGGGTTATAGCGTTATTTATTTTTAACTTTTTTGAAACCGACTTGTCTATATAATTATTATTTAATCAACTACTAACTAGTTGATTATTTTCACTTTGAATTTTGTTTGTGGGATGTTTTTGTAAAATAGCATATGTGTTGTCATTTAATAATGAATTCGTTTTGGCTTCATAATCAATTTTGTACATAACAATCGTCTTTTCGCATTTATCGGCTTTAGTAATTATAATATCCTTACTACTTTTTAAAAACGGTTTGGTTAAAAAAGGTCATATAAATACATATACTAATTTATAAACTTTGCAGTAATGTATTATTCTAATTTAAAATCTTTTGGTTAAAAACTTTATTGCCAAATATACAAAACAGATATTATAACTTACAGTTAGTGCAAATACGTAGATACTACTCTGCGTGTTATATTTGCCTAAATTATGCGCAATATGTAAGTACAAGTACTTATTGTAAGGGCAATGCCATTAGTTTGAAGGACTTGAAATAGCAACTGAAATTCTACTTTGACGCCATAATGCGTCCCACGTACTCCCTTATTATGTTAACGTATTCTGAAATCTCATTCGCTGAACAAATAAATCAATTCAATCTTGGGAATTAATTGTTGAACCTTGAACAAAATTCAAATGACTTGGCTGATAATATGATATATATTTGTCAATGTTAAAATATTTTGCAAAAGCTAATTTTTTCAATAATGTATAATATCTACTTCAATTAAATCATTTTTCTCTTTCCATTTTTTCATATTCAAATTGATTTGCCTCAAGGTCTTAGACTTATTGTTTGTAACAAGGCAACAGGTTTAGTTTTGTTTGTTCATATTACAATACATAGATGTATGCTACAAATATTACCATAATAAAAATAAATACCGTGTCCAGTAAAAGCGTCTATTTTTGCACATATTCTTTGCTATTAATGTAAGACACAACTTCCTCATCATTCAATTTCAGAAACTAAATTAGTAATTGCATTCATTACTGCTATGCATTTCCTCATTTACAATTTATCTCAACGACTATTTATTATTTACTGTTTAGATTTCGAAATAAAGAAGTTTTAATTAACAGCTCGTATATTTTTCGATTCAAATTGAACGCCGACAGACGCAGAAAGTGAAATGATGCAATAAGCA
>ML219376.1:0-57560 GCA_004785975.1 Popillia japonica | reverse complement strand
TCATTGACCTAACAAGTGGAAAAACTATCTGGATAATAAGATAAGTTAAAAGGTCATAAAAATACATATATTATTTATGCTTTTACGGATTTTACATGTAGTTAGCAACAATTTTAACAAGTAAGTGTTTCTTTCTTCTTAATATAATTAAAATTATATTATAAGCTATTCTAAGATATTCGTATATGACCGAGAAATCATATCAGCTGCATTCAGTTCCCGGTAAATGTGCAGCCCACATCATCAGACACAGATTTTCAAAATCTTTTTAAAGCTTTCAAATTTATGCAAGTAGAAAGAACACTAAGCATAGGCAACAATTTTAACAAATAAGTAACATAATAGAATGTTTTCACAATTGTCTAATCTGGTGGTGGGTTTTTTCGATTCCTTTCCATTCAACCATTCAACTGTGGCGGATGTAAAAACTATATGTCAAACACCAAATAAACACTTATTAAAATAATTGACTTCGAATTGTCTGCTATGAGAATGTTACTTTTATGTCTGTTGATTTGTTATCCAATTTACTAGAATTTCTCTTAACTCACACAACCTAATTAATATTTTATTTATTTCTGAGCTTGATTTGTTTAAGCAATGTGCTTGTTTGCCTTCTGAGTATTACTACACTTAGCGAAATCTCTATAGTTCCATATCATTTTGTAGTTTTCCTATAAATATTTAGCGACTGTAATGGTTAGGAATTACCTAGAATTTTATTTTTAACATAATGAAACGGCAGAAATATTATTTTGCAAATATCACAGTTTTTAGATAAGTAGGGGAATTAACTATGATATAAACGTATGAATACGAGCGAAATTTGCATAGTTCCACAGTGCTAGACAAACATTGTATGAAGTTAGGAAGTTAGGAATTATCTGCCAGTGCAAAAACGCTTCTGAATACTTTAGTTTAGTTTATTCATTACTAAATATATATAATATTGAAGTTTAGATATTAGTTAATATAAATGCCGAGAGGTAAACTGCTAATCGAGGATGAAAAAACAAAAATAACTTGTTATAAAGAGTTGGGGTGTTCAACCCGAGCAATAGCGAAAAAATTGGGGCGATCCCATCACCTCATTAACAATTTCATAAGTTTAGGTAATTCCTACGGCAAATATCGTCCTAAAGGAACTAATCAGAAACTTACGCGAAGAGAGCACTCATCGATATTTCGGTTAGCCTCTTCTGGTGATGTAACCGCACAACAAATCACAGGTGATTTAAATTTGCTAGTAACTAAGAGACGTGTACATCAACCCTTAAAGAAGACTCACAAACAAGCAGGGCTAACATTTGCATAAAATCACATCAGCTGCGATAATGAATGGAAGAACGTCATATTTTCCGACGAAAAGAAATTTAATTTGGATGGACCTGATCGCTTTAAATACTATTGGCACGATTTGCGTAAGAACACCCATGTTGCCATGAGTAGAAATTTTGGTGGCGGTAGTGCAATGGTTTGGGCGGCTTTTACCCATAACAATAAAACTCCTATATGATTTATTTCGACACGAATGAATTCTGAGTCTCATATAGAACTTCTAGAAACGGTTCTAATAGATTTTGGTGAACAAATGCCGTTGCAAGACTGGATATTTCAGCAAAACATCGCAGCTATCGATTCTTCTAGACGATCTAAAGAGTGGTTTCAACAAAAAGAAATCAAATTAATGGAATGGCCTGCTCGCTCACCCGACTTGAACCCAATCGAAAGTTTTTGGGAATATTGGCTAGGAAGGTATATGCCAATAATCACTAATACGAAAACAATAAAGAACTGAAATCTGCGATAACGAGATGTTAGAATGAGATTCCTGCTTCAACATAGACGAAGTTAATAGACAGTATGAAGAACCGAAGTTTTGAAATTGTTTTGAATAAAGGATCAAACACTCATTACTAAATTTATCAAAAATTATGTTTTTATTTTATTTAACTACTTTTCTGTAAGTGGACCTATAGAAATTTCGCTGTTGTAACTTCATTATTATAAATACTTTCTGTAAAATCTGTAATATATTTTTTCATTGTTATTTTCACTTGTGTTAACCTTTGTTTGCAATGAAGCTTTACCTTTAATACAAAAGTTTGCCGTATATTTTAAGAAAATAATAATAATAATTCGCACAGAAAAAAAAAGGAAAAAGAATTTCAATAAACAGAATATTTAATGCAACCAAGCGAAAATAGGCGGAGTTCAGGTATCTAACATATGGTAGAACCTGCTCTTCCACTCAACCGTTCCTATATCTAACCTAACCTAACTTAAAGCTAATAGAGAGGGAACGTAATTAACATAAAACTATTCTACATAAGATGCCTACCCATACCCAGTGCTAATAACGTCATTAGTTTCTAGTTTCAGCTCATTGCCTTTGGAACAGAAATTGAAAATATTTCAGTTTGAATGACCGAACGGACCCACTTGACCTGATGTTTAGGGGAATACCGTTAAACACATAGCTAATTTGGTATGAGAAGCTTTTTTTAAACAATTGATGTTTGTGTATTGGCGGTGTTAAAGTGCCCTTGTAACGAATATTCAGGTTGTGTACATCCGTTCGGAATTTTATTTTATTGTACAAGTATGGTGGAGTTCTGGTGTTGACAACACGGTAATACAATGTTGCGGAGTGCAGTAGCCTTCTATTCTTCATATTGAGCCACATCAAGTCCTTCAGCTGATGGGAAACATGTTCCCTGCGCTTTACACCAAATATCAATCTTAAACATGAGTTTTGGACTTTTTGGATTTTACAAGCATTCCTTGCAGAGATACAGGCATTGTAGAGGGAATCGCAGAAGTTTAAATTTGTTAAAACAAGAGACTCACAGAGCAATTGTTTGGTCTTTCTATTGAGGAACATTCTGTTGGTATATATAACTTTTAAAGAGGCATAAGAGCGCTGGACGCATAAATTAACATGATCGCTAAAATTTAAGTCCTCATCAAGTATTACTCCCAAATTTTTGATGGTAGGTTTTAATGGAATGGGGATACTATCAATAACAATATTTCTTTTGTTTCTATATGCGCAGTCAGTTCTGTTTTTTTTAGGACCAAATAAAATCACTTCTGTTTTGTTGGCATTAAGGCAGAGTGAGTGCTGTTTAGATATAAGAACTAGATTCTCGATATCCGAATTTATTTTTTGACACCCATCTATGACATCATTCGGAGGAAACGAATAATATATTTGAGTGTCATCTGCGTAAAAATGACAATTGCAGAATCGTATGTAATTAATAAAGGAAGAGGTGTAAATACAGTACAGCAAGGGGCCGAGTATGGAACCCTGCGGTACACCGCATTTGATGGGAATGAAAGAAGATAACTTATTATTTACAGCAACACAACTATTTCTGTTAAGAAGGTAATTATGCAGCAAATTACTCGTGTTCGATCCCAAACCGATGTAATGCAAAATAGCAAACATTAAGTTATGATTCAACGTGTCAAATGCTTTCGAGTAATCAAAACACATGACAGTTAACTTTCCTTCATCAATGTTTCCAATAATGTCATCAGCGATGGTCAGTAAAGCCGTACTGCAACTGAAATGCTTCCTAAAGCCGGACTGAACAATAGGTAGTATGTTGTTGGAGTTTATATAGTCTTTTAGTTGAGACTCAATTACTTTTTCGGCTATCTTGGAAAGAATTGGGAGGATACTTATGGGACGTAAATCACTGTAACTGTCTACAACAGACTTCTTTGGTAATGGACGTATAAGTGCTACTTTCCAGCACCGCGGAAATGTTGCACTTCTTAAACAATTATTAATAACATAAGTTAGATAGGGTAGGATGTGAGGACAGCACAACTGAATAAAGTCAGCTGTTAGGCCGTCAATTCCTGACGAGTGTGTTTTTATTGAAAGAATGACATTCAAAACCGTATTTTCATCTATTGTATTGAATTCAAAGTTGTTGTTGTTTAATCGGGAATTTAAGTACGAATGATAAAGTTTCTTATCCAGGTCGCAGTGGGGGATTGAATTATTAAAGAATACATTAATATCATTGGGTCTTTGTAGATGTGGCGGAATCTCCGGACTATGTCTTTTCGTAATACCAAATTTGTGGAATAATTTCCACATGTCCCTACTGCTTGATGAACAAGTTCTTGATCTGTACTCTAAGTACGCCCGTTTTTCGCGCGTGATTGCAGTTGTAGTTAAGTTTCGCAAGGTTTTGTAATAATTCCAAGCTGTAATTGAGTTGCCTTTTTTTAAAGATCTGTATGCATTGTCGCGTAAGTTTTGCATTGTCCTAATTGTTTCCGTTAACCACGGAGCCGGTAATTTCGTAAATCGAGATGTCACCAATGGAATGTGGAAATTCATTAATTTTACCAACTGATCATTTAATATGGTCAACATCAGTCATATTGTATATCGTGCAAAATGGAATGCTAAAGAGATCAGTATCAAAGGTGTTATAGTTGAAATATTTTAAAGTTCTATATGTGCGCCAAAATGTATCAAGTCGTCCTTTACCGAGTTTTAAGGTACAAAAAATTGTTTCATGGTCGGCTAAACGAATATTTTCGGTTCCAGAACTGGAAACTAGATTTCGATCGGAAACAAAGATAAGATCTATTAATGTGGAAATCATTATATTCTGTTAAATAGTTCATATGGAACTATAGAAATTTCGCTGAGTGTACACGTATTTCTTCAACTTGAAGTCGAGACCTTTGATTATTTCATGGATTTTTTGAAGCTCTGAATTAATTATTTTGGACTTACTTAGTAGAAATTTCGCGGCACCATTCTGTAGCAACAATAAACCTGAGCTTAGTACATAGCTACTTTGTGTATTGACCGTAAATCCTCTTCAATGCTTTCTAATCATAGAAGTGGAGGCAATTAAATCAAAATAATCATTTTATTAGTGTCACTTCCGATTGTGGGTTTTTAAGTGCCCAATTGATTCACGATTATAAAGATATAAGTATTATTACTGTTTTTCAATCTGTTTCATACATTATAACACACAAGTCGTACAATTTATATAAAGTCTACTAATATTACTTTTATTTTTCTTACTACCCTTTTTATTTACATTATGCAGTTAAGTTTCTTACAATTAGTTCGATGGAGGTATTAATATGTTCATTATTTTTCAGATGTTGGAAATGTGCCTTATCGGTTATAAATTCGTCATACTTGACGGAGCCTTTCTGGTCCATTGGCCGGGAATAAAGCGAAAATCGATGGACATGAAGATCCGAAATAAATGGCGATCGCCGTATTTGCTTCAAAATTCCAGACAATACAGCCTCATCATCAATAAGCTATTTAATAAGTATTCTAAAAATTCTAAATGCTAGACGAATTGAATATTTTTTGCGTATATAAAAACGTAGCAGAGAAAATTACTAACCTTTCAAGGTTCTTACTAGTAATTCTGATGTTATTAAACTACACTACTGCTATAAGATTTTTCCATTCTCCCGATGCAATACTTCTTTATAATTAGATACCAGACTGCAATATAAGCGTTCCTATACTAAGAAATATAGTTCCTTTTGGTAGCAATTTTTGAAAAATAATAAACATTTATGTAGTTTTGTGGCTACTACTTAGAATTTCAAATAAAACACTGCTAAACTTTGAAAGGTTAGTTGCGTGTAATATTAAGCCGCAGAAAAGAAACAAGCGCAACTTAGTTCTTTCTGGTTAGTGAGTAACTTTGAAATAAAGTAAGGTTTGACTATTGTGATGCATATCGTAAATAATACCTACGTCAATTTTTAACGACGTGTTTTAACAAGAAATTTTTTAAATAATGATTTTTATATGCATATACATTAGGTGTACTTATAATAACAAGAATTGAATTGTAGATATAAATAGAGCGTTGTGTTATTCTATTATTATATATATCCATATTAGGACCGTTGTTCGGAAGGACAATCGATTTCAAATAAAATTTACTAATGCATGTTACTTACGGTTTCTTCGTTGTTTTATTCCATTACCTACATATCTATAGAATTATCAAACATTTATGAATAATTAATGTAAAAAGTAATCAAATTGCAACATGATAATGAAAGAGATTTACAAAGTTATCTTAACGATCTCTAAGATTTATTTTGTGATGTAGGTAGATACTTTTTACTAATCTAAACAAACAAACAAAATAAAACAACTAAAATTATTTATAATAATAGTTCTTCTAAGAATAAATCAGATTTTTAGATTATTCTTCAGATATCAAAAGTAAAATAGCAACTTTCACGACATTTAGAACTGAGAGGAGAAGTAATCAATGTCTGTATAAAAGATTATTGTGAAGGTTTCTCTTGTACATATATGCAATATTTTACTGCACTTTGCTGCAGTGTTTGACAACTTCACATCGTAAATAAAGCTGGTTAATGTGTCATGAATTTTGTAAAATGTATTAGCACATACATATGTATCTTATTCTCCTGATATTTTTGCCACTCGTAGGTCAATTACAACACTTTAATTCGAATAAAGTTCAAATTTATTCCAAAACGTTTATAATATAATTTGGTTTTCGTTACAACTTCGTCAGTGGAATAAAATTGACATTTAATTCGTGTCAAATAATAAATAAATAACTAGCCATGCCTATTAACAAAATTATCTACAGATAAAGAAATTCAGTGATATATAGGATTATGTTTACAAAATAGTGGACAATTTAAGATATTTTTGAAACGTAGAATTATAATCATAAGTATAATGATCCTTATATCACTGTATTTTTTGTCAAGCTCTAACAATTTTGTTCACGGACTAGGGAAAAACAAGGCAAAAAAACCTAGTCAAGAGCTTAATTTGATAAAAATTCAGGCGTGATTAGGTGATTAAATTATTATAAATAAAATTTTCTATATCTGTTCTAAAATTGACCGCGTTGTTTTCTTTTTTAATGTATATAATTTCATATATTAATCACTTTTTATAACTATTTTTTTAAATCTTATCATTTTCAAAATCAAAGTTATGTCGTAATTCTTTAGAATGCTTAGACAAACCAGTTTCCGCGGTTATGTTATGCGTTGCAGTGTATGGATGATTATACAGTCGTTTTTTAAATACTGTCTAGTTTGCCCTACGTAACATTTATCACAGTCTTTGCATTCTAATTTATATACGACATTACTTTGATTATCTTTTTTAATCTTAGTTTTTAAATTTGTAAACAACTGTCTGTTATTGTTTGGTGTAAATGTAATATTTATATCTAATGTTTTAAATCCGTATTTAATTTTGTCACTTAAGTCGTTGATGTATGGAATTCTGTGGTATATGTTACTATTTTGTTTAGAGCCTATGTTGTATACTTTATGTATTCGTTTTTTTATTAGTTTCTCGTAAAATTATTTTGGATACCTAACTATTTTTGTCTAGAATTGATCTAACTGATAGCTTAAATTCTCTTTCCTAAAATCAGAATGTGCCAATTTAATAGCCTGGTCAACTAAACTATTAATTACGCTTTTTTTTTAATTTACCGTGTGTGTTTGAATAGTAGTTTAAGTGTTTGTTGCTACTAGTGTCTTTGATGTACCAATTTGTTTTTATGTTCGTGTTATAATGTATTATTTTAACATTTAAAAAATTTATAGAATTTTGATTTTCTTTTTCGAACGTAAATTTTAATCTATCATGATAGGAATTAAATGTGTGTATAACATGATCAATTTTACCTAACAGTATGCAACATATGCAATCATGTACATACCGCTTGTAAAATTCAATTTAAATGACAATTTAGTTTACTTAAAGAATCTTGCTCAAGATCCTCCATTACTAAATTTGCTATTACAGCAGATAATGGGGAACCCATTGCAGTTCCAAAAAAATGTTTGTATATTGTGTCTTTGTATTGAAAATAGGTAAAATTTAAGCAAAGTTTTGCAGCCAACATGAATTCATTTTTGGGTAAATTTGTATGATTTTTTATTAAATACCATTTTTTATCTATACTAGATAAAGCTAAATCTAAAGGTATATTACTGAACAATGATACCACATCTAAACTTACTAATTCGTAATTATGTGGTACCATATTTTTATTTACGTATTTAACAAGTGGAAAAAATACCAGGAAAATAAGATAAGTAAAAAAGGTCATAAAAATAAATATATATTAAATACATATGTATGTATGATCTGACATACCTTTCCGATGTCAAGTATCATCTAAACTGTTTCTGACTTGTGATCTACATATAATTACAAAAAAAACTAAGTCACCGATTGGGAAGAGAGACACGTAGTGGCAAAAGAATTAATTAATAGAAACCGGCTCGCATATACTGCCGAAACGAATTGGCGGATATTTCTTACAAATGATAAGTAATTAGCCTAATTGTTCGAAATGATTAAAACTGTAATTTCTCGACTTTAGCAGAGCTGGTTAGAAACGGAACATGTAGCTAATCCTATCCTACTGGTATGCAATAGGAAGTTAAAGCGTGTAAGTTGTGTGCATTTATTTTTACACAAAAAATTTCTTTTTCAAAATACCAAATATCAAAATAATTTTCGAAAAACTGTTGCTAATAGCACTATGATGACTATCAAGAAAATACCGGTGGCGGCCACCTCTGTATTTCACTGGAGAGCTGAAATCAACCAAATTCAGGATAAGGCAACCTATTTTCGAAAAAAAAATAGTAGGAAGGAGATCCCATATACTCTACTTTCTTAATAAATCGCTTTTTTTGTTTGCTAGAAAACAGTGCTATATCACTAATTTTGAGAGTTAATACAGAATTGTTGACCGAGTAGTAATATGTGTGACTTGGTGGTTGTGAAGAAACAAGACCTTCACTTCTCCGGTCGAGTACTATCTATTACAACACGCATAGAGAGGAAAGATCAAGGATATTTTGCGTCTCTGTTCCTGCATCAATTGGTTATGACTCAAAATTGTGTAGGATGAAAACGGAAATATTTGTTAAGTTATTGGTACACCTACAAAAACATACTTAATGCACTACTACATCACCGATTCTTTTACTTATGAACAATCATGAATCGCACGTTTCTTTGCATGTTTTTTGCTTTTAATTATGTGGGACACAATGGTATCACTCTATTATCGTTCTTCACATTGCACACATAAAATGCACCGTTGGACAAGTCGATCTACGGACCATTCAAGCAGAAATGGAAAACATCTTTCAGCGATCATATGATGAGCAATCCGGCAAAACCTATAACTATCTACCATATACCGAGGTTAACTTACGAACCATTTCTACAAAGGTTCACACCAAAAAATATCGTAAATGGCTGACAGCTGGTCTATGGCCTAAAAACCGATTAATTTTTACCGATGATGATTATTTTGGATCACATGCTATAGATCGTCCCGGTGATGTGGATCATCATCCATCGATTGTCCTTCATGAAAAAAAAAGCGTGCAATTCATAAACCCTTCTACCCCCCCCCGCCCCCCGCCCCCCGAGCGAGATGACGAGACAATGATTCAACATTTGTTAGATGAAATAGTAAATGCTGCTACTAGCGCCGTTAAACCTCGTACAATATTACAACAATCAATATTATTTCGATGCAAATATTCAAACCAGCGGATGCTAAACCTTATCCAAAAGCAGACCCTAGAAAAAATAACAGAAAACAGCCACCAGGATTGCCAAGAATATATATAAGCATGCCCGAAAAATGACGAATCGAAGAATTGGCGAAAAATAGAAAAATTCAAGCCGAAAAATCTGGCGTTAAAAGAAAAATATATATAATATATATAATATATTATAAAATCCAATAAAAAGAAAATCAAAATATTATGACATTTTTTCTTCTGGGTCCGGATCAGAACTTATTGAAGGAATTACGAAAAAGAACTAATTCGAATCCTCTTCCGATTCAGATGTTAATTTTCAGTCTGACCATGATGGTTTGAACACGCTATTAAGTAAAGTGTTCATTATTATAATCATGGTTGATACCTTTAACAGGTTTTTAGTTTCAGACGACGAACCCATTGACTGCGATGATTACTTCTTAGATTTCTTAGGTAGTAAATCATGCCGAAGATGAAGAATTTATAGTGACATTCTTACGTCGCTGCAACAATGGATTTCACTTCCCAACAATTGAAGACGTTTCAACGGTTTCTACATAGTATTGAAGTTCTCAAAACCAACTTTCTTGAAAGGCAGTTTGAGGCCGAGAAACTTTTTAAATTTTCCAGTAAATTTTGACACTTAAAATGTTAATTGACACATTTTTGTATCAAAATTGTTATCTTAAATATTATGTGCATGAGTGTCCAAAAGTGCCCCATTGCGTGTCCGCAACTGCCTATCGTGGGGTACCTCCGGACAAATGACACTTTCTTATATATCAAAAATATATTTGTAACATGTCTGGCTATCCGATGATGAAGTAATAAACTATTTCTTCGTAAAATTCTGGTAGTAACTTTGAGTTGACCAAAACTGTCCGAATCTGCCCCACTCTACCTACATAATTGTTTGTTTAATTCAATCATACATATATTAAAAAGCCAACTAATACTTTACTTCACTCATCTAATTTCATTTATGTGTTGCTCCCAATCAATTTCGTGTATTAAATTTTTTATGCTTTCTTTGGAAACAACAAGTAGTCAACTAGTAAATTCACTCAAACGTGCCGCTATACTCTTCATTCAATAAATTCTTATATAAACTAATACGATTTTGATGTGTTTCAGCTTTTTAGTTCTAATAATATAATTATTTACTTTTTTGCTAAGACACTATTTTTGCCTACATCGTTTCAAAGTTATAAATACATAAAGCAACTTCTGTCGTTCATGTAATTGATTACACTTCAAAAACAAAACAAATTGTGTTATTCTAATCTACACATAGTAATTTGACAAATACCACAAAGAGATGTGATTGTTATAAGATCATTTTATAGCATCACTTAAATCACCAAACCTTAATTTTGTTAGTTTTAAGTTGAAGCCAAATAAAAATAGAAATGGCAGTTTCTATATTACGTGATTATGATTCGGTTGATGTTCATGCGAATAGCAATATTTTCTCAATAATAGAATAACAGATAATTACGTATTTTGTAATAATATTGCAGGATTAATGGATTCAATGTCGGCTACTTACCATTAAAATTAATAAGGAATTTTTATTGATTCGTCTAAATATACTTAGTTGTAGTTTATAACTCCTAAATGATGCAAATAAAAATCCTGAATTGATGCGAAAAACATAAGGACATAAACATAATTAGGAGGCTAAGACACACATATTACATTTCCCAAACTTGTTTTTTGATTGTTGTACCGTGATATTATATTGTATTAATTGCCTTGCTTTAAAAATATTTTTTTTTCATAGAAAATTGTAAATTTTATTATACTTATGCGGTTAAGTAATTCTCAAAATACATAATATTTCGATTTTTGCCGTCCTCTTAAAAAATCTTACACAGGTACTGATAAACACATCAGAACGTTGTTTGTGTGTTAATATTTTTTAAATTAGAGTATTGTCAAATTTTCTCTCTCCTATCATTAGGTGTCCATAAAATACTTGAATTAGACACGCGTGGGTATACTTGAGAAAATCATCATCAAGTAATTTGCTTTAAATTATTACGCCTTCAATTTTATGTTACCATAAAAGGTGGTTGTGTAATAATGTATAAGTAATGAAGATATCAATATTTCAACTTTTATCTCTAAAATAATAAAACTTCCTTGCAAAAGACGATAAATTTCATCTACCTTTTACAGCGATCTTGAAGGTTATATCTAATATGTCGCAATTCTTGCGCTATGCTGCCATCTACTTAAATTACAATGAAGTTATTTTAGATCTTATCTTTGTAATTAGATCATGTAATTGTTGACGATATATAAAAATCTTGTTTGGTTGTTCTTTTAATATTAACATAGAAGTTGTGTGCGAGTATAATATAAAATATTTACGAAGATTTAAATTGCTTTAGACTTAATTATCAAGGACTAATTAGAATAATTTATTAATTAGAGACAAACACATCTGGAAATTTTTTTGTATTTTTGTATAAGGCTCTTGGAGCCTACAATTAATACAGGCTTGGATAAATTGAGAAGTCTATTTTTATGATTGTGCTGCTATTATATCAGCTGAAGTTCACAGTTTATTAGCACACGTATGTGCGAAAACCAAATATTCCTTTCTCTAACTTCATCTATAGTTAGATGTTTAAAGTTGCAGTAGTTCTGCAACTTTAAATTTGTACAAAATTCGGAAAGGAGTTCTAATATTATTATGGCTTCTTAATTATTTTTTTTTAATATCTATCGTCTTTGTTGGAAAGGATTTTGTTACTCTTGTAAGTGTGCTGTGTACTAATTGCAGAGCATTGCAATATTTTACTAGGGATAATTTGTTAGTAAATAATTTAATCGTTGAGACTTTTTAACTGAAATATGTATGCATATCATGATTGTAAGAGAGATACATTTGTGATGTAAAGCATATCTGCAGCTTGTTCAGAAGGATGTTTCTATTACTAATCAGGAAGATGGCACTGTTATAAGTGTGTATCTAAAGAGAGCTTCAGAATGAAAATTAACACTATATTGTATGCCTAAAAAATAACGTTGGATCCGTAGAAATAGTTACCACCTTTTGGCTGTGTTTCCACAACCGTCAGGCTTAAATCCAATCAAGGATTTGTGGCATTTAATACATAATAACAATAATAATAATGGAAACCAAGGGAGTTTAAACGGGTGATCGGTCTGTGGTGGTTTAAAAGAAAAAGGAGTCTCCTTTTTTCATAAACTCAATATTTCGCTCTTTATTCAGAACTTCATCAGGAGTATAAACTATAAATTTAAAAAGAGGTTTTTTTAACAATAAGGTTCAAAATTCTTTCAAACTGAATACTTGCAGTGGAGATAATATAAGTAGCAAACTTGATACGAAAATGTAACTTAACATGGTCGATTACATAAAACTTAATTTTAACATTTTAAAATTATTTTTAAAAAGAAATAATTGTGAATGATTTAAAATTTTCATTGAAATTAAATTAGACGGGAAACCAAACGTACACAACACACACAAGGTCTTGATATTTTAAAATATAAAATTGATAAAACAAGTGATGCGGACAGGTATAGAAAAGAAAAAACTAAAAGTAAAAAAAAACCCAGGCATCGAGATGGAAATATATCGAGAACAGCTGATAGAATATACCGGTTGTGCCAAAAATAATTCAACTATTGTATCGTTGCAAAATGTTGCAATAGATGTTACTTAATTGATTAGTGTCTGATTTGAAATTCACGGTTCATATACATAAAAATAGTACCGTGAATTTTTTTAAAATAATTTTAAAATCTTAAAATTAAGTTTTATGTAATCGACCATGTTAAGTTACTTTTTCGTATCAAGTTTGCTACTTATATTATCTCCACTGTAAGTATTCAGTTTGAAAGAATTTTGAACCTTATTGTTAAAAAAACCTCTGTTTAAATTTATAGTTTATACTCCTGATGAAGTTCTGAATAAAGAGCGAAATATTGAGTTTATGAAAAAAGGAGACTCCTTTTTCTTTTAAACCACTACAGACCGATCACCCGTTTAAACTCCCTTGGTTTCCTGACGTTGTACGGTCGTAGTACTTCTTTTCAACAATAATAATAATATTGTCCAGCAGAATCCAATTGCAGGACAAAAATATGTTTCACAAAATTACATATACGAATAACAAAACCGGTTTAATTAAGTTTATCAAAGAACGTATCACTATACAGTTTATTAGCACTGTGAGACATACGGAAGAGAGGCGATTTACATAAACCATTGGTCTTAAATGTAAAAAAGTGTTGGAGAATCTGGAAGAAGCTCGAAGGACATTGAAAGGGATACAAGAAAGCAAACAGAGACCGTCAAGTGTTGCATGGATCAACTTCCATATAAAACATGTACTATGTACATCTCTGACGGAGGAGGGAGGCTCAAAGCCTCAAGGAGGCTGACATAATCCGTTGCCCTATATTCCATCCACACGAAAAGATATCAAGGATGTAGTTGGTGTAAAACGTAACATGGTGACCATATAATGATTGCATACTCTAAAATGGATACTAGAAAGACCAAGGTACAGTGCTTTAAGGGTCGTTAATTTCTTCGAAAAAGGAGCAGTGACTCGGAGAATGTGCAGCAAGAAGGTAAGTTTAACGTCAAAAGTGACACCCAAGTCTGTGTGTGCTTCAGTCAAGGATAATTGCTGGTTCTTGATGAAGTAAGTGGCTGGCGTGGAGGTTAATTTGCATGAAAATCGCATGCATATGCATTCGCTAATGTTAAGGCGTAAGCCATTTTCAAAACACCAGTTTGAGATCATATTAATGTTTGTTTGAAGAAGTTGAACGTCCGCATCAGATGATGTTTTCATATAATAGATCTCCAACAGGATCGTTGCGGTGCACCACATTGAGACACAAATTTGCAAGAGCAAAAGCTGTAGCGGACGTAATTACTGCGGTTGGATAAATGTGAATGAAGCAGTTGAAAAATAGGTGAGCCGGTTCAATTTATCCAGTAATATATTTTGATTCATTGTATCAAAAGCGCTAGAGAAATCGGTGTAAATGACGCAGAGTTGTGAACAATTAATTGTCCAAGCTATTGCAGAGAAATTGACTGATTGTGGCAAGGTTAGTTATCGTGAACTTTGCTGGAAGAAAATCATATTGGGCCTCAGATAGATATCGCTGAACAGATCAGAGCCGCCATATAGTAATCTAACAAAAAGCTGCACATTTTCTTGGAAAAGGCGACTGAAGGACCTAAAATGATGAAATGAGGACATATTCTTTAAACGCATTATAACAGCATAATAATAATAGTACATCTAAAGCAGGAGTTGTGTTAAATTACCTAAACATCCGGTATTTAAGATTATAATTTAGACCAAACAAAACTGTAAGTCAAGGAGTATATTCCTACTGAAATTTACTTATTGCTTTAATAAAGTTTAGGGTGCCAAAGTAACAGCTACATTTTGTATAAAACGTAAAATTTTATTTAAATTACAACCAGATATATTTCGAAATAATTATGTAACGCAGTAATACTAACACAAAAAAAATATTTTCTTTGCAAATCTTTTGAAGTGTCAACAAAGTTTGAATGAAAAAAATGTTAGACAGATCATATTATAATAAATATTGTATAAGTCTACAAACAAGAGATTATTCTTAAGGACTCTGTGCTGGTTAGCATTCGGTAGTTGAATGTTCATGTACAATTTTTATATTATTTCTCATTTTCGGTATAATTGGTATTTAATTAGCTGTTAGGAAGTTTTAAATTTGAACTTTATTTAAATTTATTTGTTTAAAATTACACTTTGTGTATTATCTCTCTCTTTTTGACGGTCAATTAAGTACAATGTGTTACTAAAAATTTAACTATAATAAATTTTTACCTTTTTTCTGAAGTCCTTCTTTGAAGCCTTAATAAGACTTTTGTTGTTAATATTAAAAAAAGAACTTGTATCAAGTTGATGAACTCTCTAGGCGTATTAAGTTTGATAAAATTTAATGGAGATTTCTCCGATGGTCATTGAATTTATAATTTTGGTCGCTGTAGCTATCAGGGTTGTCGTTATGAACTCCAGCAATTTGCAATTATGAATATTCCTCTTACACTGTCGCTGTTGGTGGGCGATGTGACGCGATTAAGAATTAATTCTGTATTCTGCGAATTTAATTGAAGAAAGTTCTTTAAAGCTGTGTCATACTGCGCATTGTCATAGTGAAACTTCATGGCAAAATATGTAAAGTTTTAATCTATTATTCTGGCGGCCTGATATCTCCACAGGCTTTAGTTGTACGGGGAATGTTAATAGTGAAACAGACCACTATGGAACTTTGTTAATTGCTACAAATTATTGTACATACATCTAAACTTGTTAAATTAGAGCACAGTAGGTAAGTTAATCGAATTTTACATATTAAACGTCTATTTAGAGATATGAGGGAAATTTGTTTCTTAAGAGTCATTGGTGTATTTCATGCATACTAAATTCGATAATTTGATATTTGCTGCAGAAATATACCATAAGTTAACCGTAACATACTTTTTCGATTTCAACATGAAATTAAGTGCTGGAAACCTTCGATATCATTCAAATTAACTGTTACTTCACAGACTTACATATACAGTTTTAAATATTTCGATTTGAACTTGAATAGAAAGTCGGCAATCCGATACGACATAGCCTTTATTGGTATGAGAATATACTTCAAACGATTCCATAAGTTTTCAAAAAATTTTCAGTATGAAAGTTTTGATGATATTCGAGATATATTCAAACTCGTTCTAGTGCCTACGAATAGGTGTTCGATACAGGGTGGTGCGGCTCTGGTCTACGAGTTTATACATCTTTAATAAGTTGGAATTCTAACTAGTTGAAGCATTTCAACTTCATTGTCAAGCACCATTTGTTCATGTTTACGTTTGTAAGCTTCGCATAATCTGCGACACACTTTAGTCTAGTTTTGTTGTAAGATAAATAGTAATAAGCGTTATTAGATAGTATATCTCTAGTAGTACACATGCATGTATTGCTGCTGTGCTCAGTGCAAGGAACTTTCCTTGTAGGCACCAGTTGATCGACGCCCTCTTCGAAGGAGTTTACTACAAGCACTTTGTTGCAAGTGCTCTTGAGGAGTAATGATATCTTCTTTTTCAGCCCTTTGTAATACTTTCCTGGATACAAGTCTCTCCTCTCCTCTTCCACATTGATCTATCAATCTATCTACCCCGCGCACATTTTTTATACGCTTCCTCGATTTCTACTAAACAAGACGTTTCGTCCATCCAGTTGCATACTGTCTCGCAATGCGACAAGATCAGAACCATTTCTAAGCCGCAATATCCACTACATCTCTCACCCTAGTTCTTGATCTAATATCCTTGTCTTCCAAGTGAGCCCACAGGTTCACCCCTATCATGAGACGCTCTACTGCTCGTAGACATATTCGTAGTGTATTAGATGATTAAAAATACTCCTAAGGAGTAATGATGATATTATTTGTATGTATTTCACAGGATATTAGTTCTCCTTCTTATACGCAAAAATCTTTGTGCGGTGGGCTTAAAAATCTAAGCCTAACAACCTATCTGCCTATTGCCAGATATTGCGAATTAATTTTCACCGCACCATTACGTAAACACAAACCGAATAAGCGAGATTACTTCTATTGTGTCCAAAAGATTGCTTACTTATGTTCTGTGTTGTGATGTAAAATAAGCAACAATGAATCAGCCAGGATACATTCCTTGGATTGTGGGTGAAGCTATCCACAGCTTTCCACCGGCAAAACCTGGTTAGTATGAAATAAATCGCATAAATAAAGAAGCCGTGACTAGGTTTTATGATATTTGTTTCTTTTGATGTTCACAAATTGCCCCAGTCATATAAGTTGCTTATTGATTTGTTATAAAGACATTAAGTGAGGATATTGTATCTGGTTGCTATTAATGCAGTGGGATAAATAAAACAACCATTTCGTTTCACAATGCGATTAGCCAAATAAATTTTGTCAATGATTTGGTTCAAAGTCATCAAGTCAAAATATTGCATTGTTGGTATCGAAGCACTGGAATAAATGAAAGAATTGCGATTTTTTAACAATACTATACACAGTTTTACGATTTTCGGTTTCTTTGAGGATCACAAATTGTCAGCCAACTAAATATTGTCTTTGGGTTGCTGTAAATTAACTGTCGTCAAGAGAAGTTGGTCGATATTTTGTGGATTGTAGGTCTTTTGTTATAAAACGTTAGTCGAACTATCATAGTGATTGAAAAATGTAAGCAACTTCACGCAACCCACTATTTATATCGTATGCACATACCTGCATATATCAAGTGTATCTTATAATAGGAGATGAAAGAAAGATAGATAAAAATAATATAAAAATAAGAAAATATTAAATGTAAATATATGATAAAATATGCTTAAAGCGAAATATTAATTAATTAAAACAATACGAAACAATACGGAATTAATTACAGCGATAAAGCTCTAGAGAGACTAAATAGCTCCCTCTTGGTAGGTTTAACACTAATACGGAAGTTCAAAACAACGCGTAATATACTACAAGGCAAGTAGCAATCAAATTAGAATTTACAATATACCGTAATTAAAGTACTTTAATTTCATATAAAGAACATGAATTTAAAGTAAAACTCAGAACAATAATGAAATACTAAAACAAATATCACACAACGTTGAATCTTTAATCGAACAAAATATTAACGTAAAACACGAGTCGATCTCTAAATTTATCAACGAAGGCAGCTTTTGAGCTTAATTGATATTACCTTCTTTTACTTTTTTGTTTGGAAAGTTTAATCCCTGACGCTTGCGATAGTGTAAACCATGTTCTTATCATAATACGATATTGCAAGAGGTTCAAATTTAACAATAAAAGTGAAAACTATCAATAAGATTAGAACAATTAAAAACTCAAGTAAAGAATTATTATACCGTAAAGTTATACTAAACGAGGAGCCGAATACAGGCGAAATAATAATCATTTCCACCCTGCCGCTACCAACACTTTTTTCTTACGTCAAACTTGAACAGAGGTGCAAGTGCACCCCAATATATATATGAATAGATAGTTTAGTTATTTGTGGCTTTACAAATAATTAAACCGGTTTATATTATGACAGGTATTTAATTTTACCTACTCGAATGAAAACCAATATGAAAGAGAAATATACATTTATACATCAGTTTGAACTATTTGCTGTCAAACTTTCTTGCGTGTTAGTTTCGCAGTTTTTACAAATAACTTTGCGACAAGAATGTTCACCACAAACAAATTTTTGCATTTCAAGCAGTGTTGTCTGGATTTTCTGTCCTTTTTCAGGTGCACCCCATAACAAAGAATGTTAAAAAGTAAAAAATCTAATTTGTCTACAGTAATTCTGTTTAACTACTGTGAAAGTATAACCACTAAGGAACAATAAATAGATAGTATTGACACAGCACACAAATATTTAAAAAATTACAACAAAAGAGGAGTGACTGGGGTGTAGTTGCACCCCTGTTGGTAGTACCAAAGTTCAAGACGATCTCAGCTCCAAAACTTCCACAAAAGCTACGTAGCGAGTAACAGAAAGACAATATACATATTCCAGTACAAAAATCGTTAATTAAAATCACATTACTCTCTTAACGGATTTACTATGACAGTAAAATATTAATGGCAATATGGCAAACAATTAATGTTTTAAAACGAAGTCCGTCTAAACCAGCAATAGAGGTTAAACAAATAAGTAGCTTTAATTCGAATTTTATATTTTTCGCCCTAAAATAATTTTTGATAAGCTTAGTTCATCGTTTGCATGCAACACACTAGCAAATGTGGTAAAATACTACTACAAACAATAAAAAAAAACCAATGATCAATATGGTTTATCCTAATTTTACACATTCTAAATCTTGATATACAAAGGAGCTGTTAACGCACCTTTTCAGTAAGTGCCTCAAACCAAGAAATTGTTTTAATTCACGATAAACAGGAACAGGAATCAGTGATTATATTTGGTGTCTCTCTTCTTTTCCTTCAATACCTTCTTGACGAACGCCGAGATCTTCTGTCAGTAGTCGTTTCCAGGCAGTATCTATCCTTTTTCCGATGTTCCAGTCTTAAAGGATCCATGTCTTCTAGCAGCATCGCTCTGTAGTTCCTTTGCTGGGCGCACTCGAAAAACATGTGATGAATCACAATATCATCCTATACTTTAGCTATTCTAGCTAGGTATGCGTTGAACTACCCGTAGTCTCGATCAATTCACTCTGCGGATGAGTCTGGTTGACCACTGTCTTTGCGTCTCATTTTGACAGCGCTGTTGCCAGGTTTGCCATTTAGTGTCCACCCATGATAGTTTTGCATCAACATTTTGTGCGAGCCTAGTAAACTCTCTTCCTTTTCTAGGTCAGCAGATCTATAGAAGTTGACCTTGTACGAGCATCGATGGTTAGAAAACTATACGATCGAAGCTGCTGTAAGGCGTCAGTTCAAATTTCGCTTCCATGCATTAGTATGGAATGGGCGACAGACATTAAAAACCGGCATTTACTTGCCATTGGTCAACGTTTTAGCATTCATGTTAGTTTGACGCCCCTATCGCCAGACAATTTGATCTATTTCTAGAAAGTCAACTTACCGTGCAGCTGCAGTTTAAGGTATTTCACCGAGGTTTTGATAGATGTGACTGGGCCTATCTTAGTCGTCATAGGGATTTTTTTTTCGGTCAGCAGAACAACATCGATGTTCTCCACGGCAAGGCCAGACAACGGGGAAGACCATCTCGCCTTCCATCCGGTTATCATACTTATTACTTGGTTGAGTCTTTCCTAGGCATCGTTGCGTGCTAAGATGACTGCTGCTATGTCACCATTTACATCTTGTCTCAGATTCTCCCACTTGTGGATTTTGCTTTTGTAGATAGCGTTCTTAAAAACGTCCGCTTAAGTTGCACCTGTATCAGTTGAAAACTAATGGAGCTTCACTTTGCAGCAACACAAAAAAAGAAACTCACTTTATCTTTCTATTTAATGCATCCTATTCTATATCCCTGTCTAATAACTTTGTCACTTACTTTCCTGTAAGTATTATCCCGCGTTAAAGATAGATAGAAGAAATTAATTACAATGCAATAGCTTTATAAGGTCTTATCTCAACTTCATTTCTCAGCTTATGTAAAGTAGCGACATTAATATTGATTTTAAACATTTTTTGGACTCGCATCATCTTGAAAAGAGATGAAGCTTTTCATCTGAAATTGTTAAACTTTCATTTTAAGAAGTTCAAAGGCTTTTAAAGTACTTCATCCAACAATACTGAGAATGGGTTATTAGTCTTGTAAAACGAATTCAGAATAATTTTCCATTGAAAGTAATCCAAAGTACGATCCGTTCATTTTGTCGAAATTTCTTATATTCCATACACGATGTGGAAAATTTGTTAGCTGTTATTGGCATGTAATAAGTCTACTAGCCAAACGGAGTAAACATTTCGTTTTGCGGATTCCAGACATTCGATAGTTTTCCGAACGTGACCTACTTCGAGACATAATGCGGACTCCGGTATATCAACTAAGGACTATTATGTTCGCCGCAAGACGACCGTAAATTAAGTATTACGGCGCGCAATTTATATTTCTCTTCGTAATACGGGACATCTAATTAGTTAGCAAGTTAAAGAGGTTGTAAACAGAAGCGAAGAAAACTAGCGGTTGGTAAGTACAGTAGATTATAGTGGATAGTTTAATATGCTTAGGTAAAAGCTAATAAAGACTCTGGATATTAAAATATCAACACAGAAACTCATATTTCAATGTTCGTATAAATATGTGGATAGGTTATTTAGTAACGAATAGTGATATGAAATTTAATAGCAGTTATTTTAAGCAAGTGAACAGCTCAAGATACCAGAACATCTTTATTAGAGTTTGCGAGTTTATGTGATTCTAAGCAGCTGCCTCCGAAACCGGTGCTATGTCCTTTTTAAATTTCATTATCTGTAGTTTACCAAATTCTATGGCAAATGTGAGAAGAGAAGATCTTAAATCTGTTTACAACCGCAGGAGTGGTAATAACTCATAGCCAATGGATGCCCCTTGTAAAAAGCGCAAACTGGTAGGAAGTACGAAAGAATGGATTATTACTACTCATATGATTAGAATATCACAGAAGCAATTACCTTACGTATAAGGTATACAGCGTTTCCACGGCAGAGTGGGACATAGGGAGAATACATAAAATCGGTTTTCGGTGAAACTTATCTCCCTAGTACTACTTCATCCAAATTTAAGTGCCGTTTGCTAAAACTGGTGCAAAGAAATTTATTTTAATAAAGCCAGAAAATTATTATTTTTAAATCTATTGCACGTGAATTCCTAATAAAGCTTTTAACATGCGATATACTGCATGCGGCCAATTTTCTGGCTTTATTAAAATGACTTTGTTTGTACTATGATTGTGGAAATGTTCATTGTTAGCCCAGTTATAATATCAGCACTTAAATTTGAATGAAGTAGGTAATATTAGGGAAATAATATTCACCGGAAACCGATTTTATGTATTCTCCCTACGTCCCACTCGGCCATGGAAACCCTGTATATGTAGTATTAGAGTGATGATACCTTGCGATCTATTCTCACTGTATTTGCAGCTGCCCGAGTAGGCCGATTCCTTTTAAAAAGTACAAGATGTTGCAGGGTGCAACGCACTTGAGTGTCACAGTGCAGAGCACTTTGATCGGCATTCCTGCTTCCTTCCTTATTCCAAGCCTACCTAGGTGTCTACTCCGTTCCTTATTCCAAGCCTACTTAGGTGTCTATTCCGTTTGCAGTGGGCTGAAAAGAGCCCTGCCAACATACGAATATTGGTTTTGCTGAGTTAAATACATTCTGAAGTTCTCCTTTGATTATATGTTTCCAAAAAGTTTTAGCTTGTCTCATACCGTGAAGATTCTCCCAATACGTGGATTTACTCTGGCCTACTTCACTTATGAGCTTCTCAAGTACTATACTGCTACTTCTTCCGCAAAAAGATTCTGGTCCATTTTTCTGCGAGATTGTCTGTTATCTCGTTTTTTTGTTTTTCACTTCTGTGTGTCCCGAAACCCATAGTAGGGTTATCTTGTTCCTTTTCACTAGCTTATTTAGTTTGTCTAGATATTCCCAAACCGTCCTAGAACTGATAATATTGAAGTTCAGCGCTCGGTTGCCTGCATGACTATTGACATTATGATAATCTCTTGCTTTTCGTAATTTGTGTTAATATTGAACTGGCACATCCTTCAACACCATGTATTTCCGTTTGTATTATTTGTCTATGTCCGAAAACATCCGAAATATTTTGTTGTAGGCTCATATATCCCTATTCCAGTTTCCTCTGACGTTTTGGTGCCATGTTCCAGATTTCCTCAGCTTCAGGAGGCTGACGCGTATGTCTAACTAGCTAATCCTTCTCCGAAACGTATTCCATTTTCTGAATAGCTGTATACCCATCCTATTGTTATGAATGACAATTACCAGTTCATTTGTCCACATATAGTCTTCAAAGGTATCTTTACAAATATTTCAGACATTTTATCAGTTTGTAGTTGCGACTTGTTTTCCTACGTGGCAGTTCCATAAATATTGTCTAAGTAGTACTTACATACTCCAAAATGGATTAAAACTAATAAGTCAATAAAAGTTTAAATGTTTAAATGTTTCCTTTAGCACAGTACAGAGTGAGAATGCTGGGACCTGCGATTGTGGGGCGCCGACCTATCGTCGATTCCCCGGCCGAATAGGTACCATGCGTTGTTTATATATATAGTTAATAACGCAATATTACACTATACTAAGAACAACAGTGGTAGTCTGATAAGTAATACTGTTTAGAAGACGCTGTAGTTGCACTCACGACAGATAAAAAAACACTTGCCTTTGCAAGTGGATCAAAATATACAAAACGTCGCTCATTTTTAAAAAGGGAAGGTAAAGGTTACAAACCAAAACACAACAAAATTTTGACAAAAGAGACAATTAATGGCGTATTTTTTACTGTTTCATATTTATATTGTCACGAAGTGTTTCTTTTGGGAAAAATGGTGCTCACAGTGACTGAAGGGGTAGTTCTAACTAACAGTGGTAGCTTCACTCACTTGCTCGTGGCTAGGGGGTTGTTTACTTAAGCTGCGTTACTGAGTTGATATCCACGAGTCATAGTAAGGTGCGAGTGAAGATATCTGTACCGTATCTTCTTTTACTTTTGAACCGTATAAGGGTTTGATTACACAATTTCGCTTCTCGGTAATGATGTGCGGGCCAAAATATTTCGGTTGCCCATTTGTCGTAAAGAGATATATAATTTTACATGAGCTCCTACATCATAATTTACATATCGGTGTGGCATAATCAGTCGTTGCGACGACCACTGTCTTTCCCAAAACTCGACCTTCGGAAAACGCCTATCATTTGAAAAGGAACTCCCACAGGAATTGGATTAAGGAACCTTGCAGGTTGCACATTTGTTGGTGCTTTACAGGCTTGCTAATTTTGACAACCTCCTACATATTTTTACCATCTATGGGTAAACCGTACCAAAAATATTTTTTTTGATTGTTATTGAACGTACACGTGTAGCCTAAGTGATCTGCCATGAGTTCGTTATGGTACGAAAATAAAATTTGCGGTCGCAGATTGTGCCATACAACTAAAAGACTGGATTCTCCAGAAGTGTTGACGTTTTTTTTGTATAAAACGTTATTAATTACTGTAAAATGTTTTACTGCTGCTTGTGAAGATGGGGAACCAAACCTTTACCGCCATAGTAAGATTTTGAATTTCAGGATCTGATTCCTGTAACTGAACTACCTATGTTTACAGAGGCAGAAATAAATGTTGGTACATCTAAAGTTTCTGTTTGTTCCATAGCCGTTTCTGCTTCGCATGGATATCAAGAGAGAGAGAGTGAGCATCAGCATCGTTGTTGTATGCTCCGCGTTTATGTTCAATGGTATAATTATACTCTATCAATTTAAGCGACCACCGTGCTAACCAGCTAGTATGGTCCTTTATAGATTTTAGTCAACACAAGGAGTGATGGTCTGTTATTATTGTAAAATGGCGTAAACCCCATAAATAGGTACGAAGTCTCTGTACTGCTCATACTGCACTTAAACATTCTAATTCGGTAATGGTGTATGTTTTCTCAACTTTAGTTAATGTACGGGATAAAAACCAAACGGGATGAAATTTGGATGATTTTTCTGAAGAAGAACTGCATCTATTCCGTCGCCACTAGCGACTGTGTGTAGTTTTGTAATGTATGTGTGTAGTTCAATAATGTATCAAAACTGGGGTACTCATTAAACAGTGAATTAAATTTTGAAACGACAGCTCTTCTTCCTCTCCCCCACGTGAATTGTACGTTAAATTTTAATAATTTATACAGAGGTTTCTCAATGACTGTAAAATTATAATATAAAACGCCTATAACAGTTACAGAGACCTAGAAAGTTTTGAGCCTCTTTCTGTTTCCTGGGACAAGGAAATTCTGAAATTGGTTTTACTTTATCGGTGTCTGGTAAGATACCCGATTCAGAAATTTCAAAACCTAAAATGTTTGCTTTCTCTAACCCGAAATGACATTTAGTTGGCTGTAAGGTCTGCCTCTCTAATTTTATCAAACACTGTAACTGGTCGATATGGTCATCAAATGTTTTATTCATTACAGTTACATCGTCTAGGTATACTACAAAATTCTTCTACTTAAAATCTTTAAATATATTATCAGCAAGTTGGAATAGCCAGAATTTAAATCGAGGGATGAAAAATACTTGTTTTCGCCTAAATATGATAATAAAATAAATATCATAATAATAATAATATGTAAATATACATTTGTATGTGGCTATAATATTCGATATTTCTGGAATCTGTAGAATGAATGAAAACAACTATAGGAGATATAGTTTACGTATGAATGTTTACCGGAAGTATGTAGTTTTAAGACCAAAAGTATGCGAATATGTATGAAATTTTTCATCAAATACCTTAATGGAAAAATTTATAAATTCGTTGTAGCGATACATCAATTGACGAACATGCCTGAAATAGTTACTGCGCATTTGAATTTTCTAAACTAGGCAGAACATACCGGCCATTGCTTTCGTCGATCGTTTGCGTCGGAGTTGATTGATTCTGGTGAAGATATAACCAATTTAAAGAGCGTAGGCGGCTGAAAGTTGACGAACGTCACAAAATAACCCTCGGAGTTCAGTTTTTCCATTTATAATAATTGTCCTAACTAAAAGATATAATAATGATTTGGGTAATACTGGCAAATTTGGTTTAATTAATTTCTTCTATTTGCTATTAATTAATATGTAAACGCTACTGTTATTCCAAATATTTTTTTATTTTTATTTATTTTTTATTTATTATCCAACTGATCACATGATATGGGCTTTGTCAGTATAAGGTACAAAATACATACAATACAAAGATCACCAATATTAAAAATTAAAAAATATATACTATATACATATCCCTAACGTTCATTCACACACGCTCACACGCACACACACATGAATACAAAAGCTCAACTCGAACAATGACACAAAATGCATCCAATTTGCAATCAGCCAAGCTACCAATTTAATAACCATCAGGAAAATCCCGCACAAGGTATACACAAGTATCAATTAGGAAAGAGTTTAACGCTAACTTAAACAGTCTTGTGTTATTTATATTTTTAATGTTTGTGGACAATTTATTAAATATCTTAATACATATATAATTTGGACTTTTTTCATACAGAGTTAGTCGATGTCTGGTGGAGCTGAGATGCAAAGCCAGAGAGCTGGCTCATCTCTGGCGGGGCTCTCCGCACTTTTCAGCCTATCGCAGGACGAAATGGTTAGGAAATATAGCTTCGAGAAGAACTTTCTCACGAAGCTAAGCAATAAGGGAGAATGGGAAGGAGAACAATGCACCTATTCCCTAAAAGCAAATACCATTAAATGGTATACGGACGGTTCCAAGACTGACAAAGGAACAGGTGCAGGAGTATTTGGGCCAGGAATCAAATACTCAGAGCCAATGGGAACTTACCCCAACGTCTTCCAGGCAGAGATCAATGCCATTGGAAGATGTGCTCAATTGAATCTTGATAGGAACTATCGGAAGCAAAGCATTGCAATTTTCTCCGACAGTCAAGCGGCCATAATGGCGCTGCGTTCTAACACCATCAGATCAAAATTAGTCCGGGAATGCTTAGAGAAACTGAACCATCTAGGCAGAGAGAACAGAGTTGTACTATGCTGGGTTCCAGGACACACTGGAATCAGTGGCAACGAGAAAGCTAATTTATTAGCAAAGAAGGCCGCCACAACATCATTTGTGGGACCGGAACCATTTTGCGGAATAGGGATGGATACCTATGAAAGAGAAGTCAAAGACAGGGAGCAGAAACTCAGAGCAACCATCTGGGAAAATCTTCCTGGTGTGAGACATTCCAAGGTATTCCTTGGAAATTTTAATAAGCAAAGAACAAGGACGTTGCTAGAATTCAGTAGGAATAAACTACGTGTACTTGTCGGTTTTCTCACAGGGCACTGCCACCTTGGGGAACACATGAGAAGGATAGGTCTGAAACACAATAGCGACTGCAGGTTTTGCGGGGCGGAAAGCGAAAATCCGGAACACCTGATATCCAACTGCGTGGCTATTGCAGCGGTACGCGACAGTCATTTTGGTAAAGATGTAATTGACGAGGGGGAAATACCCTCATTGAAACCACCACAGTTATTGCAGTTTATTAAATCCCTTGGAGTGGATGGGGAGCTATAGCTGGGGACAAACACCAGCAACGTTTAGCTCATGTAGGGAGGCACAATAGATCATTTGGTCGCAGTGCAACATCACCCTAAACTTAATTCTAATTCTAGTCGATGTTTAAGTATGTTTAATGCATCAGCAAGTCTAGTACAATAAAATGTCACAATTCCGAATAAATGATGGACGATGCTCATGTACATACATTGCATACAAACAAATATAGTGAAGGCAAGGAGAAGATTGTACTGTTTGAAAATCGGGATATAGGAGTCCCTTAAGTAAAAATATATTTCTTATTATACGTTTTTGTAGGGGAAAACACAGAGTAAAATGCGAAGAAGAACCCCAGAAAATTATGCCATACCTTAACAGTGACGTTATATGGCACTCCCACGTCAACAAACTATCAATTAAACATCCTAGAAACCTGGTGCTGGCTTCATTGGGAATAGTACTAGAACCCAACCGAATTAGAATTGACTGTTTGGGAACATGTCTTGAAGATGAAAAGGGTATCAGACTAGTTTTAGATTGATTCACTTTTAAGTCATCCATATTGCACCACTGTAACATGCTCTCAGCGTAAATGTTTCCAATATTACTCACTTGGTCAATGTTTGAATCCGATGCTATAACAGTCGCATCATCCGCAAACTGGTAAATATCATGCACGTTGAAGCTTGTATGCGGATCATTCACATAAATTAAAAATGACAGTGGACCGAGCATGGACCCTTGAGGAACACCCCGTGTGATACTTGCTGCCGGAGATGTAGCCGAAAAAACTGTACTTCCTATTGATACAATTTGCTTTCGATCATTCAAGTAAGACCTAAACCACTGCAGACTCAACCTACCTGCATCCTAATATCGCACAAGGACAACTTCTGAAGCAGTAACTCATGGTTAACCCTAACAAATGCATTACTCAGATCAAAAAACAATCCCGTCACCACTCGACCGTTATCTAACAATTTATAAATATGATTCAGAGCCTTTAAAAGAGCATCATTGGTAGAATATGAATTTCTAAATCCAAACTGACTAGTGGCTAGCAATGAATTTTCCTGTAGATATTTAGATATTCGAGCATACATTATTTTTTCAAAAATTTTAGCGAAACAGGATAGAAGAGATATTGGACGATAGTTATTCATAAGTTGTTTATCTCCGTTTTTGAAGACAGGCACAACTTTGGCAATCTTTAGTGCCTCATGAAAGACGCCCTCTTGAAATGATTTATTAATAATAAACTTCGTTTTACTAATTTTTTTAAGTGCATAAGTAACTATAACGAAATGTTTATTTTGTTGCTATAACAGAAATGACCATTTTCTTATAACTATTTTCACGTTATTTAGCAGATATTGATGTATAGAATTGCCTATACGCACTCTTCCTATGGAGAAACCATTCGCTGCTTAAGCCAAGCTACTTTTCGAAATTTTGAAAATATTGATGTAAAAATAATATGGGTTATTTGTTGACAAAGCCATTTGTGTAGCAATTTTTGTTTCTATACCAATTTGAGTTTTGCTGAAAGATATTCACTGGGGACTGGATTTCATTTGATCTATTACTTTTCCTGCTTTCCAATAACCTGTGAGCAGAATTTTACTGGTTAAATTTTTTGTCATTAGAAAGACTTTATCGTAAGTAAACAACACCATAATATTTATAATGCCCCCTTGCGGCCCCCCGAGTAATTTTGGTAGCTTTGTTAGTCGTGTTTCTGTTAGAAGTTTCATAAAATAATTTCACATAAAAACAAAGCAACCGAAACTTCATAACAGATTTTATAATGTATGCCGTGATGGTGAAATTATATTTATATTAAATAAGTTAATTTTTATATTAAAATATTACTCTTTTCTACCGAATAACTCATATCTATCAGAGTTAGTTTATATAAGAACTTTAATTTTAAATTGCAACAGCTTTTTAAGTGATCAGCGTGATGTATGTCAAAATTAAAAGACTAATATTTAGAATCTAAATCTAGATTTTGAATCATCAAATCTTTTTGCTTATACACATTGGAGACGTAGCTGGTAGTTGAATATTATACCGAAATGTTGGGGCATTCGTTTCTAACTCGGAGCGGATGCTTTAGTAAGCTTTAGTAGCTAGAAAGTGTCAGATTTGTTCACTTAATACCGATCTATGTCGCCGCAACTGTAAGATGGAGGGATTTTAGGTACTTAAAGGCGAATCTGCTTAATATGTGCATGTTTGCATGGTCTTCTGAATATATAATATTTAACACGCCTTTTCTTTTTCTAGCTTAAATGCTTATTATCACATGAACAAGAGAAAATAACTAATATAGTATACTCTCCAGTAATAATAGTATTGTTTATAAACGAATAAGTGGATTTAAATAAATACAGAAGACTTTTAATATGAAGGTTTGTTATTACAAATAAATTGAATGTTTTGATATTCAAATAGACAAAATACTGTAGAAATGATTAAATTAAGGACGGTCATTTTTTATATTTTTATAAATAATTTATCAATGACCTACTGCAATCTTTTTCGTGCCCTGTTCTTGCATATATGCCGATGATATTAAATTATTTTCCAGCACTTCTGGCCAGAATGAGATGCAAGATTTACAAAACAACATCAACATACTTTTCAGTTGGTCTAAATTGAATAATCTACATCTTAACACAGATAAATGTAATTTTCTCTCCTTCACACTAAAACACATCCGTAAATTTCATCGTACAATATTGGTGGTAATGCTCTCTGCAAGATAAATAGTGTCAAAGACCTAGGTGTTCTTTTCGATCCGACGCTATCATTTTACCTGCATATCGAGAAGACCAGTAAGTCTGCTTCTCAAATGTTGGGATTTGTATTAAGGTCATCTGGTTAGAGATTCTGAGAGTTCGGAGAGCGGCTAATATGCATCTAATCTCATATTGCTCCTTACTACAAATTGAGAAGGTACAAAAACAATGTTTGAAGTACTTGTCACATAAAATAACTCCTATCTACCCCGGGCGCGGAACGTATTATGCATCTTGACTGGAGGAATCTTTGTCTCATAGACGAGAGAAATGCAGTCCTAAACTCCTATTGAATTTACTAGCAAACAGATTTGATTCTCTCGACTTCCTGATACAAGCTCGTCTCATTGTATCAGTATTTAATATGTAATCATCCAATCTACGAAATATTCCAAGACCCAAAACGAATATTTTGATTCAATCTTCCATATTTCATGTCATCAAATTTTAATAAATACTATGCGAACTTGCCCTATATTTAAGGAGATAACTTAGTGCTGTAGTAGCGTGGTGTATGTTTATTTAGTAATGTAGTTTTTAATTTCCATGATTATTCATGCATCATTGTTTGTTGTGTTTCCAGGATACGTATTAATTCTTTTATTTTTGCTTTTTTTATTTGTTACATATGTTAATATTATTTTTGTTAACTATTTGTTTTTGCATACTGCATCCTATTATTATTATTTATAAGTTTCTTTATTCCAGATAAGTATACATATACGCACATTGCATATCAGCCTTAAAATATCCAACAAGAATTATCAATTCCATTTTCTTTCAATGTATTTAGAAGTATGATTGATATCAATTTTTTTTGCGATTTAAACTTTTCTAGTTATACAGATGATTGATTATACATGTTGTCGACTGAGTAAAGCTTAGAGTCTTGAACGAATTAGCGAAATTCATTATTATTTGGAAATTTAAGAAAATAATGTTGAATACTCACACTTGAATCGGTAGAGCCGATGCGCATATTGTAGATGCTGAAATTACTGCTATTTTGTGAACATTTTTAAAACGGGAGCTGTTTTGTGTATTATTGGACCAATAAATCGTTAATTCATATTTTGTCTATAAATATACTCGTACTTGCTCACAAATGAGTAATCGATATAATACAATTAAATGATATCGCAGGCTTCCACGGCCCGGGCCTCTAGTATGAGGGTTTCCGGGTCTTGACCGTGTCATGGCTAGTAAAATATATACAGTACAAATAAAAATAAAATGCACAACATATACAATAAAAAACTCTACGTTTCCCCACGAATGTGGCTTCTTCAGGAGCAAAGGAGAATGTATGTGTGGGGGGAGGGTCACGGTAACTCGAGGTGTTCACCACGCTAGAAGCGAAAACCTTCTGACAGGGAAAGGTTGTTTTGCAGAGGTATATATAGGACTGTGCAGCGATGCGGATCAGTGAACACTGTTGAAGCGGAAAAGATTGACCTTCAAATGCTAGAGAGTTGGTAAGCATCGTCACGATTGATATTCTGAAAATGTCCTTTAATCTCGATCGCTTCCTTTATCTTTCGAGGAAAATAGTGTAGCTACTTACTTACGGCAGAGGTCTGATTAAAGTAAATTTTGTCGAGGATATGTCCTGTTAAGGCTGAATGCGCTGAAGACCGCATCTTAACGTATCGTTGATGCTCTTGAATCCTGGTTTGAATTGAGCGTCTGGTTTTCCCTATGAATCACAATCCCAGGGAATTTTATAGATATCTTTGTAGGAGAGAGCATGACGGGAGTACTTCGCTGGGGAAAGAATTTGAGAGATTCTGTGTAGGGGTTTGAAAGTGGTTTCGATGTTTCTCTTACGAAGAACTCTGCCGATATGATCAGTAACGACGTGAATGTAGGGAAAAACGGTGGTAATTTGATGACTGTTAGTTTCCGGTATTCTTTTAGGGATTCGTGGATGACAGTGGGTGCTTGAGACCTTTTGTATTGCTGGTTCTTTATTCATTCTGAAGAAGAGCTCGTTCTTGAGCATTTTCAATTTCCTAGTCCGATAATATTAACAATGAATTAAAACACGTAAAAATTGCTGTCAGAAGGTTTTCACGTAGTTAGTTAGCGTAGTTGAAACGTCGAGTTACTGTAACCCTCTGGTAGCCCTCCAGATACCATCTTTGCTCCAGCGCATTCAGCATTAACAGGACATATCCGCGACACGGGTCACAAAATTTGCTTTAATCAGACCTCTGTCGTAAGTAAGTCGCTCCACTATTTTCCTCGAAAGATAAGGGAAGCGATCGAGATTAAAAGACATCCTCAGAATTTCAGTCGCGGCTATGGTTATATACTTTCTAGCATTTGGAGGTCCGCCCTCTCATCTTCAACAGCGTTTACGTCAGAAGGTTTTCGCCTCTAGCGTGGTTGACACGTCGAGTTACCGTGACCTCCCAAACCCTCTTGATACATATCCTCTTTGCTCCTGAAGAGGCCGCTTACATTAGTGGCGAAACGTCGAGTTTTTTTTATTATATATCTTGTGCATTTTATTATTATTTGTCCTGTATAATATTTTATTAACCATGACACGATCAACACCCGGAAACCCTCATAACAGATATAGTGCAGTGTATCTAAACCACTTGTATGGTTTAAAAACAATTTGGTTTGAATATAACAATGATTGTGGAGGATTTTACGATAAACTTAAATTGTATAGACTGATAACAAGATTTTATTACTCAAGGGCGCATATGCTTACTTGAAAACGATTCTTTCAGTATTAGATTACATTCTCTTAATAAAATAAAGGTTGCGAAGCTTTAGCCTAAGCCGATAACAGTGCTGGTGTTTATGTAACTCTCACTAAGAAGTAGATAGGTAAACAAATTAACTGTGCCCGAGTTATCGCTGAAGGAAAATTAACTTTTACGGAAGTTGTGAAATGTTACGATACGTGTAACTACTGGAATAAACAGCGCAGATGCTGAGTTTGGAATGAAAACAGGGCAATAGCTTATAGAGTAAAACGGTTGAAATATAGGAGGCGTATTTGCGTTATTATCTAATTACAATTTTCTGTACTATTGGTATATGAAATGTTTTGTGACAGTATGAAGTGTAATGTAGTTATTGTTGGTTGCTTAGAAACCGTAAATGAGAAAGACAGAGTTTCTCATTTACGTCGGAAGTCAGATTAAATTTTATTCAATTTTGCCACCTTAAAAGTAAATATATAATTGAACTCTCCAACTATGGATGTATATTCTAAAATAAAATTTAGTAGGAAAATATGGGATTATGATAAAGTAAGGGATATATTTATTGTAAATTATTACAGCTTTTTAATAAATTAAGTTAACAACAAAAAATAAACGAAGTTTAATTGCTTAAGAAATGGGATTTAGTATACCCAAATCCAGTTACGGCAATCGCTCAATATGACCTCCATTGGTGATGTATCTAATATTACAGCTGAAGTGGGAGATTGTTCTGTGGAGCTGTCTAATGTTTCCTATATACGGACGGATTATGCTTATTAATTTTTTTATCAATACTTCAGATAGTGTAATTTAAGAGAAGTCAATATGTGCTGAATTAAATTCATTTTTTTTCCTTCTAGTCTTATTGAACGTGGTATCTACTTATACTTTATATGATGTTCTGTCATCTACAAAAGCTTACGACGATCGTAGATCCTTTATAATCTCCCTCTTATTGAGGGTAGAATCTGTAAAAGCCGCAATTTTTCACTTGACGACAGACAGAACCCGTATCTTGTTTGTCAGATAATGATGACTACATGGAGTTAGATCAGACGTCCTGCTGTTAAGTTGGAATTGAGGTTTCAATTATTTACTTTCACGAACCTATTCCTATTAGTAACAGAACACATTCTGTTTTCTTTAATCGAATTAGATGGATGACGTAATTTTAGTAATGGGCAAATAATAAAATTGTTTTTGTTAACTGAAATATGATCGAGATTATATTGAATGAATAAACGGATAGACGGATAGAATAAATGCGTATGTATTAATCATTATATACTTAAAACTAAATACGGATGAAATATATTTCAATTTATTCTAAAAAGAAATCCTATAACGAAATAATTATAGGTACACTTGTTTAAAGTACATATATATTGTCAATGACATTATATAAATATCTATTTCTTTGTTAATAGATTTAAAAATATCTACTGATGATTATAGATGATCTGGTGCACATTGTGAATTCGATTCTCGAAATCTCAAAGCATGCCATTGTAGTACTCAGTCCAAATTCTGCAAATATTCACTGTTTCCACAAAATTACATACCAATCGCTATTATATCTAGTGTTGCGAAGTTCTCCGGGGCAGTTATTTTAAAGAGAGAGACTTTTTGCTTATCAACTTCTACAAAATGAACTGTCTAACTAACTAAACACTAACTAAATGTGAGTTTAAAGACGAAGATGGAAAATAATAAAATTAATATTAATTAATATTAAAATTAAATAATTTTAGGTGTTTGCAGTTTATTTTGGAAAAAATTCTACCTTCAACGGCAACATCTGGATTGGGGATGTCAAGATCCTTTGGAACTTCTATGTACTTTACTAGAGGAAGTGGTTAGATTTTCCTTTGATCTGGAGCCAACACGTTCCAAAACGAATTAACAAGTTCAAGGCTAATAGAAGTGGTTGATCGCATAATTCGTTCATAAAGCCCCTCAGTCGTAAGAGACCTCCTCCAAAGATTAAAAATCATAAAGCACTTGTTATTTAGAGCTAGAACTACTTGATTTATTACTTTTAATAAATATAAGCCTTTGTAGCCATACTAAAGATTCGCTTAAATATTTTGACCAGATGAATAAGGGCATTAGAGCATTAGTTCGCTATTGAAAAAAGAAGAAGAAAAAAACAGTTTCACATTGACAAAGTAGGAGGCACATTTCTCAGTAAATTACTTCATTATTTCCACGACTTATCGTTTCCAGTTCAACAAAAAAAGTATCACAGTCAACCACTACTGATAGCTAGAAAGTGTTCTATTTCTACAAACACTCAAAATTATATAGACTCACTTTGTAATATTCCGTTATTCTAGAGCTGGATAATTTGCCTGCTGCAGGGCAAATACAGACCACGGATGTAAATTTTGCTGAAGCTCTGGATCTTACGAATACAGTTTAGCTATTTACTTAATAAACATTCACAACGTATCTGTGCTTTTGTTACCTTATACCAATCGTTCGTCTGCTTTGATTGTTAGTTCTTTATGTTGGGTTAGTATGCACGTGTACTATTTATTTGCCACTAATTACGCTGTATGTGCTATCTTCCTTTGAATGGCTTTCGTCTATTTGTAGTTTAGTATCGCTTTATATAAAATTATATCCTATAGAACTTTGTTCTTCTCCCTTTGAAAGGATTTGTGTGCTTATTTATAATATATTTTCACATAAATTCATATGTTGGACATTGAATCTTCTGCTTTGGTTTTGCTTTAAATTATAATTCTGCTTCAACTTCTTTCGTTTTATCCCTTTCGAAAACGTAGTCAAACTGCTGATCTAATTTACTTTTATTTAGTGTTTTAAAGAATTTGCAATTTTAGATTCATTTTTATTTCTTTGTGTGTGTAGTTCCTGGTAGTTGTAGCTCTCTAAATCTGTATGACTTGACTATTTCCGGATAATTGCCCGAAATCCGCACATATCAAAGCGAATCATATGTGTTAGTTTTAAATTCTTTTCGTCCGTAAAAAGCACATTTCTTACGTCGTTCTATATTTAATTCATTATTTCTTCCATTTTGTCGTTTCTCTCCCCTTAATAAGTGAGTGCGTTTTACAATTTATTTCTACTATTAACAGTAGATGTAAAGATACGTTAGATATTTTTCGCTGAACTGTGATGTATTTTGACATTTCTAGTAAAAAACCAGGATCAACAATTACATAAGTTACTAATCTTCTGCCTACTATGTTTTTCTTGGATTAGAAATTTACTGTCTTTGTTTATCATTTATTGTTAATATTAATTTCGTTTATTGTAAAGGGCAATTAATTTAAATTCTTATACATTTCATTTCAAATTTAATATTATTATAGTTTGTTAAAAATTGTTTCTAATTTCAACTTCACTGCCATTTACTTTTTTCTAATTGTACTATCGCTGTGACTTCATTTTAAAAGCTTAAGGGATTTCATATCTATTTTGACAATGTGTAAGAAAGGTTATGGTGTGATTAATATTTCATCGTTATAACATCAAAACTTCTTCTCTTCTTATCCATTAGGTAGAATTGAAAATATATACTTACCTGTAGATAAATTACCAAAATAGGTAAGACACATCCATGCCTAAGTAATGTGTTAATAACTAGATTTGATTTTAAAGTGTATGTGTTTGCTAGTTTCCGTGAAATAAGTTCTTTAATAAAACTAGAACTTGATTAGTTTCATGAGTGCGCTTGTAGCCTATATTTCAAACTACGGCTTATTTACAGGAGATACAGACTTTTCTCATTAAAATGGAAATTCTTTTCGTTTCTTTCATATGTATGCTAGTGTCACCTTAATTTAGATTTAGATTTAAATAAATTCTGGTAAGCATAGAGAAATACAAATGTCTTCAGTTCTAATTTAAAATAACCTAATTGTTTAGCATAATAAGTATCTCAATCACAAAGTAGAATTGATATTAGACTACTTTCAATCAAATACATTTACCATCGAAGAATGTATGGTGGTAGAACCTGCATTGAATTTATTAGTGATATGTATGTATTACAGTAATGTGCTTTAGAATTACTTGTCAGATGCGTGCGACTATCGGGGTAAAATCAACATTTTCTCGAATAAATTGGGCCATTGTTTCCAATTAATCCATCAACGAATGGATACACAATAGGTCCAGCGACTGGTGGCACAGATCACCTGGGCAAAGACAGGCAAAGGAGTTCCTAAAAGAACAGAAGCCTGAATTCACCAGAGACCTACTATATAAAGACAGGAAAACTGTCAAATTGTTAGTAGGTCTGTTGACAGGTCACTGTAGACTAAATAGGCATATGTACAACATAGGCTTAGCGGAAGACGCCATGCGCATATTTTGCAAGGAGGAGGAAGAAACGCCGGTCTATATACTGTGCCACTGCGTAGGCCTGGCAAGGACAAGGTTTCTTATTTTGGGCACAGAATATCCCACAGCACAGAGCTACATACAGGAGCCGCTCTCAAGGACGTTAAGCCTCATAAAGAGGGCAAAGTTAGAGGGCGCCTTCTAGGTTTACTGGGGATCACAATGGACCGGGAAGGTCGCGGTGAAAGAGGCCCGTAGGGCCACCCCTAATCTAATCTAATCTAATCTAATCTAATCTAATCTAAGTTTTTGATTCGCTAACAGAAGTAATCTATATGTAAGTTTTCCTCGTGAAATCTGTCTTCAGATTTTTTCTACCACGTATAGTTTCTAAAATATATGCATTTTAGACACTGACTTAAAAACGATCATACATGGTACTGCTTGTGGAGAGTTTACTGCTAAACATCAAAAACGATGTTGCAGTGTACTACTAAGAGGAGTTTATCGTCTGTACTTTGAATTTTGAAAATCCCGAGAAGAAATGAACACCACATATTTTTTGTGTTTCTTGTGCAAATCGTGTTCGATATTAGATACAAGGTTCCCGTTCATGTATGCCTTTGGAAGTATCTATTATAGGAAGGGCACAAAAGGATCATTTAGTCGACTGTTACTTCTGTATCTAAAAAATTCCAGTCCCTCCAAAAAATAAAAATCTGTTGTGTATCCTAATTTAACATCAGCAATAAAACCCGTTGGTCACTTTGATGCTTTTCCTGTTCTTATGCCGCCATTGCTGATAGTATTGATTCAGATTTTATTCCCACTGAGCTACATTTGATTACATAGACAGAATAAAACGATTTGGTGGTTTGGTGGAAGCACTTGGACGTAAACATAAACCTGAGGAATGGCGACTGTTCATTGATACAACTAAATTTAGATTGGAAGCAGCTCTATTGTATAATGGCAATGCATTGCTCTCAGTTCCCATTGCATATTCAATTCACCTAAGAGAATTTTATGCAACTATGAAAGGACTATTAACAAGCGTAGACTATAAAAGATGCGAGTGGAAAATATGTGAAGATTAAAAGTTATAGCTTTGTTATTAGGAGCGCAACTGGGATTCACAAAATGCAGTTGCCTTTTTTTACATGAAAACCTTGTCGATAGTAAAAATATTTATGTGTCCCCTTTGCGTATAAGCTTAGGATTGATAAAGAATTATGTAAAAATTATATGGACCGTGGCAGCAGTGCTGTTAAGCACATAAAAAAAAACAAATTTTCCAAATTCAGTGAAACCAAAGTAAAAAAAGCATCTGTGCGGGTCTTAAAATTCGACAATTAATGAATGAGAAAAGCTTCGATACAAGGAAAGGTTCTGCAAGCAAAGGTGGTATGGCATTGTTAAAAACCTTTACTAATCGGTTTCTTGGGCAATAACAAACCGGAAAAGTTCAAAAATCTTGTGGATAAAATGATGATAGTTTACTATAAAATGGAATGTAATATGTCGCTACATTATTTACATTCTTATTTGAATTTTTTCTCAAAGTAAATTGGGAGCTGTCAGTAAAGACCATGACGAGCATTCTCATTAAGACCTATCGACTTTGGAAAAACGGTACCAGGGAAGATGAGATGCGAACATATTCAGTGATTACAGCTGGTCACCATAATATATACATACATACATCGTTACATAAAAGAAAATTGTCAACTAAAACGTTGTAATGGATGTTACGTACATTTTATTACGCTAAATGTTTGTAATTACTTCAGCGCTTTATTTCTACACAAAATCCTAAAAATCCAAAGCAGGATAGGATTCAGCATAAAAAAGGAATCAATTTAATCTATTTGCAAATAGGAACCAGAAAAACCTTTCAATTTGTTGAGTAATGCAATCTGTACAACTGTCCAACAACAAATAATAAATCAGTTTTCTTATGTAAATAATTCTTCTTTAAATGGGAAAGGCCTCAGCCAAATAGCTTTAAATCGACTACTTCATTATTCTCATTAGTAGAATATTGTACATAAGCATAAGTGATATTTTTTAAGTTTTATGGTACTTTTTTACAAGTTTTATAAATATTTGGGTCGGAATTTGAAACAGAAGCAATACTGCAGTAGCATATCGAATTTAAGTATACTCTTAAGCTTTAAGTCTACGCAGGTCATAATACCACGATACAACCTTTCCACTAAAAATGTAAACGAGTTTTACGCAGAAGTTTGGATTGTGACCTTTTTAAAAAGCTATAAAGTAAGGCAATTAAAATAACATTTGTTAAATATCTAATATGACGCAAAACAGTATACGCTCGATATATGTATACATATGTACGCATTTCAAGCTATCGTCGATTTCGATAAAACCAAAGACAATAAAAGCAAGCCGGTTGTACCATCAGTACCACGTGTACAGATATTTTAATGTGGTTTATGTAACGTTGCGAAATGCAATTTCCATCATCGCTTATTTATATCAGTAACTATATCCTCATTCTACAAAATGAGTTTCGAGATTGCTCCATATTGTACTATTATCATGTCGTTTCTGACTGTTGGTGGAATTTGGCAAACAAAATATCTTTCAACCGACCCTATAAATAGAAGTTAAAATAGTAGAACAGGTGAATTCTGGAGATCACAGTGGCCAAGGAAATAGTTACTTGCCGAATCTACCTCTGGTGATATCTTAGAACTAAATGTTCACACGCATCTCTTCAGAAATGTGTTGGGCAACCGTCTAGTTGCAAAAATATATGTTGTCGTAATTGCAATTGGTTTACCAGAAAATCAAGAAACACGGCACATAGGCAGAAATAGGGCGGATAATAGTTCCAACCAGGATACCACACAATATAAAGCCGATATTATTATTATTATATGGAGACTCCAATAGATGTGATGTTGCGGTTCGAACGACAGGCCATTCGTAGTCTGTTAAGAGAAGAAATTGAAGCTGCTGCAATGTCCATGCATGAGCGGCTCCAACACTGCATTGAGTGTGATGCAAGACAGTTCGAACATTGAAGGACGCATTAGTTTTATTTCAAAATCGATTCCTTTTTCTTATTATGCTCCTACACGTTCTTTCTAATTTTCTTTGCACTCAAAATACTTTTATTATTTAAAATTGATTAAATTATGAAATTTTATCATTGAATCATGAAAAATGACAAATCAGCAACAATAAATACCGGTGTAATAGTGTTTTTTTTTAAATTATGAGACAACTAATTTGTTTTCTTCGATATTTCAAGCTACAAATAAGATATCCAGATACCGTTTTCACTAACCTATTTAGGTATCATTTCACTAGATTTTTATAGAAAAAAAGTCACATTATTGCATTTGATTTTTTAGAGAATTTTGCAATTCTCTGTTATTATATCAAAAAGCGCGCTCTAGCGGCGTCACCAAAAACTAGACAAATCATAGGTAAGATGGGTTTCATGGAATAATAAATGCTTTTTCCAACGAAACCAAGTTTGTTTAAATCCGTTCAGTCGTTTAGGAGTTACAATTGTTTATTAAAAAAAAAACATCAAATTACCCCCCATCACTTTATTTTAATAGATACGTCAAAAAGTGTTAAACAAAAATTGCTCAAGTAAAGCGTAGCTTTGAAAAGTACATTTTTTTTATAACATTTACTGTGTGGATTTCAGTGAAAAATCACTGTAAAAATTTAAAATGACGGTTACGCCCTCTGGCGGCCATCTTGGAAATCTGACAATATTTTCCACGGTCTTCTTTTGTCGACTTTAGTACTAGATTCTTTTTCCGCAAGTCGCTCGGACGAATAGTTTACGAGATACAGTACTTTGCATTCTTAGCTGGCCACCCTGTACAAGCCAACAAAGAAGTAAGTAGTACGTACATGTGCATATAAACATGCATCTGTTAGTATTTAATTTTTTGTGGATTATCGAATATCTTTTAGAGCATTATCAGTGCTTCCAAGATTTCGGCGTTTGTCATTCTTTTATTGCAATTGTCATGCATTTCAGCACGCATCCGAAGCGTATTTCATAATGGGCCTTATTACTGTATAATTTCCTGTTTTGGGTATAGTTCTGTTCTGTAATACTCCTTTATTCGCGTAATAAACTCTATTTGATTTTTGGATCCTTTCTTTATCGTCACTCTCCTCCATACTTGTGCTAGCTACTCTTTGATATTTAAACTTTTGATGACTATGTCATGAGCGTAAGCGACTATCTGCGTATATTTGCGTCTTACTTCTTACTTTCCTTGTTTGTTACAATTTACTTTTGGATTTGTCTATTTTTCGAGTAACATATCCAGGATAGAGTTAAAAAATGTAGCGTACAAGAAATCTTTTTGCCTTACTTCATGATTCTTTGCAGAATCCACTGTCTCTCTTACAGTAGTGCGTAGAACTTCTGTGTTCTTCATCATCATTTGTACAAGTCTTACTAACTCTGCAGGCACTTTTAGTTCCGTCAGAACCTTTACAAGGCAGTATCCTTTTATCGTGTCGAAGGCTTGTTGGAAATCTAAAAATAATATTTCCACACTCAAGTTACATATATTTCTTTCTTTTCTTTATTATCTGTGTAATCATCTGTATAGCGCCCATCGTGGACTTGTCTTTGGTGAAACTGAATTGATATTCTCCAATTGGAAAATGTGTGTTTCCTTTGCTTCTATTCATCTGGTATTTCTTCTGTTTCCCACAGTTTTTTGATAATTCTTCAATTTTTTGTGCTACTTATTGCATCTATCAGTTTTGCTTCAATCGGTCTCGAATCTCTTCTCCTCCTAGCCTGCTGACAATAACATCCGGTTGCATAATTTGTTTGTTAGAAAGTCTTGACATATTAATCTTATTTCCTCTTCCGTCTCTTTCCGCTCCTGTTCCATATTTATCCCTCATACTGAGTATTTTAACTACATGCAAGATTTATGACTGTTGAATAGGCATATTCTATTTCAATATCTCTCGTTCAACCTATCAACCAGTTCTCCTTAGATTTTCGATTTTTTGTTTGCTTCAGTTTATACTTCTGCTGCATTTTTCTTTGTGTATTATAAAGTAGTGAATAGTGCATTCAGTCAAATATTTTTTGTATATGCTTGTAGCATTGAATTTTATGAAGTGTACTTAATAAATTCTTTCAAAAATCAATATATTTGCTTGACATATCTGATAATCTACTGGCTCTATACATTCAATATAGTGGTATTAGAACTGTGATACACGTAGATATTCTTGGATGTTTCTTTTTTTTATACTATATTTTCAATAGAAATCGATCTCGGAACATTAATACTGCGTCTAATTGTTCTATTACTCAATAGATATTTAATATTTTCTGTGGTTATGTGAACACCAGAGAGGTAGAGTGTTGTGGTGATTATTGTTAAGGGTTTTTTTCTATATCGGTATAGATTCAGAGGTTTGCTATTTGAATGTTATTGTTTATATTCTTGTCATAAAAGCTATCACATAATATTATGGAGCATTTAAATGGACTAAATTAAAAATAAAAGCGAATATTTTAAGTCAATGTAAACACTTTCAGTGATTTTGTGATAAATAAAACATTTCGGTGTCGTTTGCATAACAATATCTTCGTCTACTATATAAGTAGGACGTTATGTATATCTTATACTTTTATTGCAACTTTACCCGATCTATGCGAAAAATACATACACATACACACAAAGTATTGAATCGCTAGAACTTATTTTTTAGAGTTTACCACTTGATTCACCCTGTGCAACCATCCTGTCGTCACTGTCGCACTTTCGGTTTAGTGCAGTTAAGCATGATTGAGGTAATATTAGAGCCAATTTAGTAGTAGCATCCCGAATTCCAACCCCAAAGCTAATATAACACTTTGGCGAAGCAGTATTGGATATCACCAGATCGTAGTACGGCGTTATAACTCATTAGGGAATCAATTACTATCGAGCACTTACAAGAATTGATCGATTTTTAGCGTTCATAACTTGGAAATAGTAGAAAGCTCGCACGGAAATGAAAATGTGTGATGTATTTTTAGTCGTAATTTGAAAATGCCATGATGTGACACATCTAGGTATAATAGGCTTTAAAGTTTGTTGTATGTGTATGAATATGCAAATTTTATTAAATTAATTATAAAGATAAACTAAATAGGGCAGGTAAATAGAACAACGACATAAAAAAACTAAGACCTATAATTTAATTGCATGTTGCTGATGATTAAAGGGCGTTAATAATATTCTATAAATAAAATAGTGCTTTTTTTCACAAATTAAAATGGCATTATGATGTTTATCTTTCCGTGTGCAAATGCATCTTTTGTAATTTTTATGTCGGTCGGAAAAAAAATTCAGTATTACAGAAACGTATAAAAATTGTAAAATATATTTTAAAGTATTCTATCGTGTTATATTCGGACTATTCTATTTGTAGCAATATACAAATTACTATACTAACAGCGGGATATATTTCTATCAGCGTTTTCTAAGGTTATTTCTTAGAAAAACTATAGATTCACTGATTTCCAAATATTTTTAATAACAAGATCATTAATTGACGCCATTTGCAGTGCGATCTCGTAGGCGCTTCAAGGTCAGTAGCTCAGCTGTTTCTCGAAGTAGATATCAACTCGTCCAGCATTATTGTGGCCTCACTGTGAGTTAGGCCAACTGGTTCCTCTGTGTCGTCTTCATCTTCGGAGTTGTTACTCTCTGCGTTTGATGTGGACATCGCGACGATTTCGTCTTCGTTTAGCGCTTGATGGCCGATGTCACTGTCATTGTTTATCCACTCGGAAATGTCATTTTCCTCCACCTCAGTACAACTCTCTAACTGTTGAAAAAATTGAACAAATTCAGCGTCATCAGCAGGTTGAGTTTCGATTTGATCACTTTCTTGTGACATCTTAGGCCACAATTTCTTCCAACTCTTTTGGAGCAGCCAACCCATACTGGCAGTAAAATTAGGGTCGCCTTTCAACTTTTCATTCAGTTTGAGCGCGATCGGAAACAGTTTGTTTCCCACGCTTAACTAGTTTGCAATTTTAGTAAGCTATTCACCTGCATCAATACGAAACATAGCTTGGAGTTTTTGTTCCATTGTTACTGTCACTGACTTACGTTTAGTCGCCATTTTCATTGAACACGTTGCACACTGAAGAAACAAACTTGCACTCCGAACACTGAGAATTACTCAATGACTGAAGTCAACTAACAACTGAGCAGACGTCTAGCAAGAAACAAAACAAAAAGGCACTGTTGATTCGACAAAAGATAATGGGCGGGCGGGCGGTAGGGAGCCTTTTCTTCACGCTAAAAATAGCCAAGGACAAATGAACCCTCAACTATTTTCGCTATCGACAAACTTCGATTTCGTATACTGTAACCAGTAAAGTACTGCAACTACTTTTTTTTTCTTTTTGTAGGGCCGGCTGGATTAGCCGGCCGTCCGGATTAGCGAGACTGTACTGTATACCATTGCTTCCAGGAACCAGCCCAGTTAATCTATATTTCGTTAAGGAGCATGTCCGTTTCCCAATACGCAATATCAACAAATGTAATATTCTTCTTATCAGAATTATAGTTAAAAGATGGTTTCTTCAATAATCAAGTATGATTACTTTGTGAAATATAGTTTAAAGGCCACTTTACACCATGCTAGATTCATACTTTTTCTATACTAGATTCTATTCTAGGATTTTCTAAATACTTTTTTAGGTGGGAGTACAACAAATCAATACGTGATGGCGCTACTAAACAGATTTCAAGTTCTACCAACTTGACCAACATAATCTACCTTCGTTTCCAATAATATACTGAACTTGTATTTATTTGCCGATGTTGGCCAATCTGCCGAAAGTACTTCTGCGCATGTTCTAGTATCAATGTAGAAACAAAAATAGGACAGGATCTAGTTCTTAAACTAGTATAGCATCTAGTATAGTTTGGTGTAAAGTGGCTTTACATGATTCTTTTTCTGACTATTTTTTCTAGTTTCTAGAAAATAGTATAGAAAAAGTATGAATCTAGCATGGTGTAAAGTGGCCTTTATAAAGAAGATCGTGTATCCAAAGCAACGCCTTGCCAAAGAAGTTGTTCCAAACTTTTGCATTATACGAGTAAAGAGTCTACTGTGTTAATCAAAGTACTTACCAGTACAAATAATTTATTTGTATCTGTTTCATTTTACAGGGTCAATTTTAGACATTCTTTGGCACATTTTATACATATACAGTGATAAATAGCTTATTAATTGCGCAATTAATATATGATGTGTTGCTTTGAAAAGTTCTTGTTAGTACTAGCTGCTACTAGCCTGTGTTGACATTTTGATAGAAAAAGACGTAGGTAGATGAGTATGTGTTTTATTTTACGTAAACATAAATTCAAATAACATTTGATCAGTGTCAATTGTCAATCACCATTAGCAATTAAATGCTTACTTCGATTCTACTTTAAAAAAATTGTTTCTCTGTTTTAACCATAGGTTTTAAAATGGCCGTCACTTTAGAACACAAGATTTCTTTTAGTGAAGGCTTATTTTAGAAGTGGTAATAAAATTGATGGTGTCTAGGTTTACTCGGTTCAGATTCGCATCCAATAATTTTAAGTTGAATTTCAACATTTTGCAACGTTGTATGTAATTTAAGAAAACATTGATTAGATGTCTAAAACTGTTTTTTGAAACTCGTAGTCTTTCAAGCAAATCAGGCAGAGGAGCAATTAAGAAACCTACATCTTGAGTTGTCAATGGCGTTGAAGAAATCACCTGAATCAACAAATTAACTTTTCTATTGGTACAACTCACAAATGTTTGAAAAAAGATTTACAAGTTTATCCATACCGTGTTACTGCAGTATAAGAGTTGTTAGAAACTGATTACCCACGTAGACTACAATTTTGTAAAACAAGAAATAAAAGAATTTGGAGTTGTAAAAACGCACATGCAATTATTAAAGAATCGCTTCATACGGGGAAAATAGGTGTTTGAACAGCGATTAGCCCAAGGCAAATCATTGTACTAGAGATTTTTCAGGGAACATTAACTGCTCAAAGGCATTGCAGAGAAGTTTTAGAACCATTTGTCAATCAATTGGATGATGATGAAACTCAACACTCATTTCCAACAAGATAGGACACCTTGTGACTGTACTGCGGAATCTTTGGATTACTTATAAGAATTTTTTGATCATGGTTGTAGTTTTCTTATAGATCTGCAAATTGCGGGCAGTAGAGAACCCAGGTTTTGTGATTACTTAAGACAATATTCACAAACAATATTAGTATGGCGTGGAAGTTTACTATTACACAACTGACATTTTTCTTTTAAGGGATTATGAAACTATGCATACTCAGAAATAAATTTATTTATTTAAAAATATGTTGTACAAATATTTCAAACATATAGCAAAAGAAGACATTTAACTATTGCGGCTAGTCTATAAAATAAAAAGAGTAAACGAGGGCAAATGGGATTGTTAACGCTAGGAAATTATGCTTTTTCTAGGTCTCTTGTTACATTTAGTGCTGTGCCCTAGCTTTAAAAGAAAACGTTTATTTATGCAAATGAGAAGATTGGCCAGATTGCTTTTAAGAAATTGTTCATTCCAGATATATCATGTGTTCATAAATGTTTGAGATCAGGGTCAAATTAAAGGGGCGAAATTAGAAATTTAAGTTTTCAGCAAAATAAGTTTCCCTATCATCATATATAGCAAAGATCAGTTGTCATATTGGTTATGTTACGTTCTTGTGAATTTCTGTGGTTGTTTTGTATAGTTTAAAAACCTGTTCTTTTAAGAGCCAATAAAATAAGACTTCACAGTTTTAAAATTACTGTAAGAGATTTTTTTTACCAGTACCAATCTGTATATTTGGTTTCCTATGGTTCTCATCTCAAACATATATGAACACATTGTAGGTTATTCTATGTATTGTGTATGACTGAAACAACATTAAGCTTCCTACAGATCGTATCATTGTTGGAGAAATAGTCGAGACATCTCCCAAAAAAGTTGGTTACTGATGAAGTATAATAATGGTCCTCAAGACGAATTACTGTAGTGTCCAAACAGGTAATACTATAATTCGTTTTGTGGTTGATAGTGAATTGAAGAGCGGGTTAAATTTACTGTACAACTAGAACTATATCATCAACATATTTATACAAAAAGAGTGGATCCAAAGAAAGATTGGCAATAACATTATTATGAAGATGGTCTATCACTACATTAGCAGGATACAGATTTGAAAAAATCCAGTAGGGGTGTCAGAAAGCTTTTTGTAGTAACCATTATTGAAACTGAGTTCCAGTATTTCTGTTAAGAGCTAGACGCTAAACTTGTAGTAATCTCTAATAATTGGCTATCTACCTTGCGCAAGTTACACAGCAAAAGTAGGATAATATGACTGTATTTCATATATTGTAAAAGATATTATTGTCACACTTGTTGCATATGTGCGTGAAGTGATACAAGATACAATTGGTTTTATTGGAATCTTCTCTTTATTTTTGGCGAACAATAAAATTTTCTGAGGTACAGAAGTCGATAGCATTCATTGTTTATCTACTTCTTTTAGATATGTATCTCTTGTAGATACATTTACTAACCAAGTATTTAAGTTTGGTTAAGAGGGCGATTATATGATTTGTAGATAATCTTCCTTAGTATTTTGATTTTTCGTTGGAAGTTTGTAGAAGCCATTTATGGAGTAACTTTTGATTTTGTAATTTTCCTTAACAGCAAGGGAGCAATATTAGTGTAATTATCTCTGGTGGGCAATGGACTCGCAAAAACTAATACCCTTACACTTTTCACGCACATTCATAAAAATTGAAAGAAAAAACAAAAATTCAGTGCATTTGGGGGGAATTTTATCAAAAATATATATTGTCAATACATATGTATATACAAATACGAAATGTTTTATTAGCAATTCAACGTATTAAATAAATAAATAAACAACCGAAGCCCTTTGTCGAAAATCTTGGTACGCCACCTATACACTATTTATGGAATAAATAGTGCAAATAGAGCAAAGAAGAAGAAGACTAATGTCCACTTAAAATTAATTTCAGATTGTTCATATTAAACCTCAAACTTTAACAAATCTTTCATCTAAACAACTTCGATCCTATCGTCGCATCTGTCACGTTTCAACCATATGGATGGATAAATAGCTATTACGTATAGCATCCTCTTGATCTCAACCTTCTCAATTGGGGAAAGAGGGGAGTTTTGGTATGGTAGGGAGGGGCCGACTATGTCGCTGTGGCGCACACGCGTCTCTTCGCACGTCGGCGTTCACCGCCGGTATATCCATCTCGTCCCTTCAGGATCCGGCCCATTCATAGGCGGCCATCCACCTGTAACGCATAAGAGAAGCCGCCAAAAGATACTCTCCAGCGTCTCTTATCAAGAACTTAACATCAGATTGGTGTTTATTATTATTAAGTTTAGTAAAATTTCGTTTCGACTTTCTTCAGTTTTCTACCAATTTAACACGAAATATCAACCTACTCCTTCCGATAGTTCGTCATCGACGTCTACTTTACCACGATCTGTTACGTCTGAGGAGTGAAGAAATGAAAAAGTCTTGGATGTTCGTCCTGGCCACCTGCGTGCTTTTCATAGCGGCGGACTTCTTGCCGGCGGTCGTAGCAACTCCCTACTTTCAAGACGACGGTGAGTCCTTTATTCTTCTTCTTTCGTACATCGAAACTTTAGACGAACAAAGTTCGGAGATTAGCTATTTTTAACTGTGGAGAAAGGAATTTTTCGAGCGAGATAGGATATGAGAGTTTTAAAAGTTGTCTTATTCCGTTAAATATTTACTACATCTAAAAAAGTTTGCTTTGAACAATTTGGAATTAATTAGTCCTTTGAAGGACTCTAATATTAAAACATATAAATAATAAATGTTTGAACATTTTATAGTTTTTGCTGGTTTTATATTTATTCTGCAACTTCATACACATACAATATAGAGCATCCAAAATAACCACATGTTAGATTTACATATCAAAGGATACCATAGATACCGGCACTGTGTGCAGAACACACAAATATGCAAATTTTAATGCTGCAATAGATTACTATCAAGATAGCAAATATATTTTGTAGTAACTGTGGGTTCTTTTGTCTTCTTAATTTATAGTTTTTAATTTTTTTTAATAGAGGTGTTGTAGTATTTACTATTATTATTAGTGCGCAGAATACTACTGATATCTATGTATGTAGGTAGGTATTTAGAAGCAATGATTTAACGTGTTTAACATAGTGATAGAATTGAATTTGAGTATTTGAGACTAGTTGCCGACAGTTTTATAGTAATCTCTTTAAATCTTATACATAAATGCAATGTAGTATTTCTCACATTATCATTTTCATACTATACATAATGTAAGGATTCTTATCAGTATGTATTCAAAGGGTATGTTGCCTTAACTTTAAGGCTTAACAACATTTCTGGCGAAAGTAAAGTATTCTTGGTTTTTGTCACAAATATCATTACGAAAATGTTTATTTGAGGCTCTACATGACTTTGACATAGATTTAACAGCGCTCATTACAATAAAAACACCTTTACAGGCATTGAATACACAGCAAGAACTGCAGTGGTAGCCCGACAAACAATACAGTTCTTGTGGCTAATGCAATTTGTCAATTAATTTTACTAATAGTGGGTAATAATAATGCGGTATTCGACTGTATGAGTGATTGAGTTGGAAATACTAATCGCTCAGAAAATTGTCTGTGACAGTAATGGAGGCCTAAGGGACTTCGCTTTTAGTTTAATGATTTATAAGATATTAAGTAAAGCACTATTTTAGAATGCGATTTAATTTATGACAATTTTCGAAAGTATGGGATGTAGGTAGTTTAAATTAGATAAATTTTTAACAAATTAAATTAATAACAAAAAATAAACGAAATCGAAGCTTAAGGTATGGAATTTAGTATGCACAAAACCAGTAACGGCAATTGCTCAAAATAACCTCCATTTCCTTCTTGTAAGATTACCAACTTTTCTTCCAAATCGTACACAGCATTCCGTAACTTGCTCCATTACAATGTCTTTTAATTCTTGCAGCGTTGTTGGTCGTCTTCTAAACCGTAAACTTTTTAAATAACTTCACAGCCTATAATCCGCTGCGTTAAAATCAGGTGATTTTGATGTCTATGAGTTTGCGAAATATCTGCTTAACACAGGATTTTGGAAAACGTTGGTTAACAATTCTTTGACTGGTCGGAAAATGTGCAGCCGTTCCTGCATAAAAAATGTATTCAATCCGTTGTGCTCTTTTTGCAGGTGTAGAGTAACATAATCTCTTAACATTTTCCAGTATTATCACTGCTTACAGTTACAGATACGGCTCCTTCATTCTGTATTTCAGAAATACGAACTAATATTAAAATTAGCTATCTTGTCATGTATATCTTCTTGAAGGATTCCTTGTGGATTTTCTCTTTTGAGTATTGACACCACCATTCCGAGTGAGATATGTCCCTCATCTGTCCATAAAATACGGGATAACCATTCGGGTTCAATTTCCATCTTTATTCCACAAAGAAAAATCATACCTACTACCAAAATCTGCCTCCTTTAGTTTAAACAGCATTTTCAGTTTGTATGGATACGTTTCTAGAATTTTGCGTAAAATTTTCCAAACCTTGCTATACGTCAATTGCAATCATTTGTATATCGTATTTGCACTGCTGATTCCTAGTGGATTACCTCTGACTATCCTGATTTTCAAGAACCTCTTCAACTTGGACATTACTAATTCTTGGTCTTTCTGATCGTGGTAGGTCAATTACAGACCTTGCTCCTTCAAATTTTTGTATCAAATTGCGGTACGTTTTTGTTTGACAGGGCCTCGTTCTCAAACCCATTCTCGTGTGAAATATTCATAATACAGTGGTGCTTCCCATAGACACAGGACAATTCCATTCCTTAGGCAATTAGATTACGTTTACAAAAAGTAAACGTAACAAAAAGTTATCTTAACTTAACTTAATTTTTTAAAAACTTCTAATAATTTGGAACATGTCCCTTACTTTAAGATAACCTTGTGCTTTCGTAGTATAGTTGACGTCTTATTGCTTCATATATTTTAGCTGCTGCTTGATGCTTGAGTTTATTCGACATTATTATTGGTATTATGTATATATTTTCATTTTTAATATACACAATTATTTAAGTCGCTGTAGACTGGTTTGTTGTTCAATTTTCACCACATTTGCCGAGGAAATGGCCAACAACATTGTCCTTATAATACTGCGACATTGTCTAAGAACCCTCTAAACGATAAAAACCATTACCTCGTCAGTGAAGCTCTCTTTACAGTTGTAGTAAATTTCTTAAATGTAAGCTAAATCCTTTGTTTTATTTACTCTGGCGTAAAATGTAAGTACGGTTTACTGTTAGAAAATGTTATTGCTATATGTGACGTACTACATTTACTAATCTATGTATTTTGGTGCTATACATATACATATATTTCAAGAGTAGATTTGTCGATGTTAAAGAGAATTGATCGAGGTGGTTGGTGGTTAGTGTCGGTAAGCCTTTGAGTCCCATGGGTGCTGTCTGTTCTTTTAAAGTTTGTTCTGACGATTTCACGAGTTCTACGAACAAATGTCAAAATATATACAGATCCACACCGAGAAAGATGCGGAAAGTTTGCGCAGGTTTTTTAGTACAAAAATTGTATTTCGAGTATTGTAGGAAGAATTGCTACTATTGGTTGTAGGTGTAATGTTCTGTATTTTGCAATAGGATTACATAAATAATAATTGAAAATTATAACAACTCCTGAAAATATCCTTCAAAAGCAATAAGTACCTACATAATACAATAATTCCCAACAGTATTAGATTGTTATGAATTGCCATGTATTTTTGTTCGATTCTTTGCTGCATATCATACAAAGTTCAACACAGGTGTTCTCAAATATGCTATTTTTTTTAGATAAGACCACAAAAACAGTCTCAAGGTGTTAAATCGCCTGAGTGTGTAGCCCAAGAAATTCCAGTATTTCAACTAATTATACACTGTGTATTACATAGATTAATAATAATGTAATACTTATGTATTACAAAGATTCCCCAGTACAGTACCATTATTATCTAACTGCTTGATAAATGGTTCTAAAATTTCTGAGCGGTACCATTGAGGAGTTAAGATCTCCTGAAAAAAAATATTGGTCCAATAATTCGTCTTTGGCGTATCGCTGCCCAAATACCTATTAAATATGTTATTTTTTAGATAGGACCACAAAAACAGTCTCAAGGTTTTAAATCGCATGAGTGTGTAGGCCACGAAATTCCAGTATTTCGACTAATTATACGCTGATCAAAAAAATCTCTTAAGTATTACAAAGATTCTGCAGTGAGGTACCATTATCATCTAACTGATTGATAAATGGTTCTAAAATTTCCGTGCGGTACCATTGAGAAGTTAAGATCTCCTGAAAAAAATGTTGGTGCAATAATTCGCCTTTGGCTTATCGCTGCACAAACACCTATTTTTCTGGATGTCACGATTCTTCAATAATTGCATATGAATTTACACTACTGCAAATTCTTGTATTTTAAGTATCACGTTTTACAAAACCATTCTTCTTTCTCATCAGTAAAGAAGGATGACTCCTTGTGAAACCTCTTCATTATTATTGTGCGCATTTACAAAGTAATTACAAAATTCTAGCCTACGTGGGTAATAAATTTCTAACAGCTCGTGTACTGCGGTCGCACGGTATAAATATAGTTGTAAATCTTATTTCAATAATTTCTCCGTTGTACCAACAGAAGGGTTAATTTCATGATTCATTAATTTTCCTTTGCTTCGCTGCCTGATTTTCGTGAAAGACTACCAGTTTCAGAAAACAGTTTTAGAGTTCTATCCAATTTTACTACCACTTCAATAATAAGCCTGGACTACAGAAGATCTTGTGTTATAAAATGACGACCATTTTAATACCTGCGTTTAAAACTGAGAAACAATTTGCTATAAGCGACGAAGAATTTAATTGCTATTTGTGATTGACAATTGACGTAATTGAAATTACGCTTTTAATGCAATCTGACCAACGCGTGACCAACGCCCGTTGCATTTAATTTGCGCCCATCACCTATACATAGTTACAAATTTCCCATTTGACAGTTCTACTGTAGTAGTAATTACTGTTAGGTTACGTTCAAAAGTCATGTGTTTACTTGCACCACTATCAAGGAACCACTTGTGATTAAACTGTTCATTCGCTACTACAGCTTTTAACTTTTCTTCCTCTATTAAGAGTCTTGCACTTAAATTTTTCACTGTCTCTTTATCGCCAGATGTCGACTCCCATGCAGACACAAAATAGCTATAGGTACTTCTCTGGTAATGACGTCAGGATTTTTGTTATTATAAGCCTATCCGAGATTTCTTTTCCTAACTGTTTCAGCTTGATTTGTAACTCTTGCACTTTTGACAGAAAAATTGACATCTCCATGCCCTCTCTGAGAAGACTTGCACTATACATATGAATGCTAGTATCGCTTCTTTGTTCGTATACACTGTGCAGTTTCCTCCACATGCCATTTGCACTATCACACGTTAAAATATGTAGCATTACCTCTTCTGATAATCTAGTTACGATCAAACTTGGTGCTTTTGCATCTTTTGTCTCCCATGTTACTTTTTCCTGACCTGCCTTGGGTTTCACAATCTTGCCTTCTACGATGTCCAACAGATCTAAACTCCGCAGTATTATTCCTACCTGGAAGTTCCACACATGTATACGTACACGTGTGTATATATGTCAAATTCTAAACAATTCTTATTTCTAATAACTAAGGTATCTAAGAAAGGTAGCTGACCGTGTTCCTCTTTTTCATATGTAAATTTTATGGTTTCAAACCGATTATTTAAACTGTTAATAAAATCGTCAATATTACAATTCTTGGTGTCGAAAATCGCGAAAATGTCATCCACATACCTTAGCCAAACCCTAGGAAAATATTCTCTCAAATTATTTATAAATTAATTAGGAAGTTTAATTATAGAAATTTTTTGAAAGAATTCACGACTTTTCGAGAAGAAGGCACTAACACACCTTTTGTTACCCTCCCTTTTGCTCCCTCTATCACTAAAGGTTTGAGTAAAATCTTCAAGGGGCTGGATCTTGGGACGGTTTACAGTTCAGGCACTAATTTGAGAAGTCTGATCGGTAACCCTAAAGATAAGGTACAGCCTCTGGAAAAGTCGGGGATTTATGAAATTAGTTGTAAAAATTGTAATCAAAAATATATTGGGCAAACAAGGCGTTCCATCTCAAGTCCAGCGTTGCCCAACATATTTTCGAAAACGATCATAATATTGATCATTCTAATGTAAAATTAATTCGACCGATTAGTAATTGTAAATTTCTAAATGTTTTTGAAAGTTTGGAGATTTACAAAAACAAGTCGTGTTTGATGAACAGTGACAATGGTCCTACTCCACATTCGTCATTGTTTTCGTTAATGCGAAGTTAATGATGCGAAGCAGTTGGTGTTTGTTTATGTGTAAATTTTAGGTTTCCTGTTAAGTGGTTGTTGTCAATTTATTTAGTTTTATTATCGCCTTGATAATGACAGCATTGCTGTCGAAACGCGTTGGCATTTATCCAAGTGTTTGGTGTCCTGTGGGTGATAGTGATCTAGAGTTCTACTTCGGCACCAAGAGATCCAGTGAATATTTGTGTATATTTGGTTTTACTGATTTGACACAATACAATAAAATCAAAAACTTGGCTACATAGATTCAGTTATTACAATCAAAGCTTACTAGTTAACTATTTTATTTTATTGCTACCAATATGTATATCAACTGACACTAATCAAAATGACAGCACAAACTAGGTAAACTTAACAAATAAACACATAATCCTTTTCATTTAGGCACTTATTTTTGGAAAGTTGTAATAAACCTTTTGATAGATTTAAATATGTCTCACATATTCTGCAATTAAAATGCAAAATATGGTTCGTAGCTAGTAGTTCTCTTATACTAGCGGCGTATACAGCGAGTAAATATTTTCCATTCGCGGTAGTATAAGTATCCTACGTTAGCATATTTACATAAATAATATATGTATATCTATGTATGTGAGTTATTCTAATTTCACAAATATTGTATGCACAAAAACACAGGTTTAGTAGATGCGGCAATCGTTTAATGTAGTAAAGCCAAAATTGCATCCATTAAATATATGTTTATTTTAAAAAAATGCTTAATCTAAGAACCCGTTAAGCACTGTGTAATAACTTATTTATACTTGTTTATAATTTAAAATAAAAATTGGTTCAAAATTAAAAATATTTTATGTAAAACCTTTAAACTTTGTCTAGTATTTACCAAGTAATACATACCTAATTTTTTGACCTGCAGATTGCTTAGCATTTTATTTCTATGTAGACATTTTTTCCACCAAATAAATTTATTCCACAAATTGATCGACTGTGGCTTCAGTTGAAAAGGTATCTGAATGATGATGAAATACTCATCGCTGTTTCTAGACTTCAGTCATATTAAAGAATAATAAATGATTTGGCGGTACTATAGGTACATTTTGCGTTAAATTGACTGATTTTTGAGATTATCTGTAATAATATCAGGGGGAGTCATTTTGATGAAAATGGCGAGTGCTAGCGGGAAAAGTAAAATGAGCACTGGTTAAGAAAATATAGTTAAAACTATTACTTTGGAAATTTTTGTTTGCACACATATAATTCCAAAAAAAACCGTAACACTAATTTGTCTGCTTCCTATGGTTGTTTGGACAGTTACGATTAAGCGTCAGTATTTTTTTATAGTATTACTTGGCATAGTTGATTTAATTTATTGTTATGACTGTTTGATTTCATTGCTTACTGATCTCATATTGAATATTAATTTATATTTTCTTCGCTGATATCTACCATACAAATAAAAAAAAATGTTAAAGCCGGTTATACATAATCAGAAAAATCTTTCTAAAAGCTTTCTAAGTAACAAATACTCCATAATTGCTGCTATAAAAAGATAAAAGATAGGGACAGAAACTACAATCGAGTTTCTGCTGCATAAAAGAATTATGTTCAAAAGTTTACACAAACAAGTACATATAGAGAAGCGAAAATATTTATCGTGCGATTTCAATCAGCTATTCATTGACGTGATGAAGAAGTATGATCAATTTACACATGATTTAAGTCGCATGAATATTGATTTTAAAAGATATGTAGATTCAAAATGCAAGTTATATTTTATTTGGCAACTTAGGTAACTAAGATGACACTATTAAAAACCATGTAAAAATGCTACAACTTTTTTGAGTCGGTATTCTTCGTTACTGTTTACCTTAAACTCTGCTCAAAAACATATAACGTCATACTTTTTATACAGATAGTATTAAGAAGGGATGGGTAAAAGTTATTGGTATCACTTACACATTTTACATCTGTTCAGTTGCAAATCACTGCTTTTGTTTTGTGCGCGTGACTGTAACAAATTAAGTGTATACTGTAGTGTATAGGGAAGACATCTACTACTGCAAACTGCTATGTAGATATGTGAGTTACAATTTGAATTTGTTTATACTGTCTGATTTTGTTATTTAAAATTTTGGCCGTTTCAGAATTATAGCAACTTCTTAACTGAAAAGCATTATAAACGATTTTTTTACATAATAAAATTTAAATTTACTCAATTTATTTACCTAGGGTTTATAATATACAGATATTACATTCTGCAAAATTTATTACAACAAATCTAACAAGGAATGTAATAGAAACAAAGTAATTGCCAAACCTACAAGGAATAACACTTCAGATATTGGCTTTTATGGAAGGTAGTAACTTGAAATGCAAACACTTCTAATTTGACATAAATGCTTTTACTAGTAATTATTTTAACGGAAGTTTGGAGTATACATGCCCTTTTACTTCGGTTTGACAGAGCTAAGTTATATTTCTAAATCGGTCTAATTTTAATCAATCTATTTTTGTGTTTATTTGTTCCATAAAGGCATTTTTTTAGCATCCATAAATTAAACTGTAATATTTTGTTGTTGGTAACTTCCAATCCGAAATATATTTACTCGAAAACTTTAAAATACTTCATCGCAAGTGTATTCTAATACAGAAAATCGGTTAATAACGCTATGATTATTTAAGTACGTCTCTAATAATTCATAGTTCGTATGTAAGTACATATGTGCTTTCGGAAAACTGCAGCTAATAATTTATTTGAAGTATTAAAAGATATAGGTAGTGACTAATCTGTATTA